>APFE030268410.1:0-17558 GCA_000404065.3 Pinus taeda | reverse complement strand
CTTTCTATATATAGGAGTCTAAGGGCTCATAACATAATCAGAGCCGACATAACAATAATAATGTAAGGGCACAATAATAACAATAGTGGGCTTCTATGGGGCACAATAGAAATAATATGGGCACTACATGGGTAAATCAATATAATAAGGGGGTTGTACTAATAACAATAAGGGGTTACACTAGTAGTATAGGAGCCTAACAAATACCAAGAGACTCAAAAGGAAAGCAGACCAAATCAGAATGGACAAGGTAAAGGGGGGGAAAAAAGAGGAAGAAAAAACCTTAAGGATTCCATCCAACTCATGGGAGAAATGTTAGTCAATACAGGGAGAGTGGCCCCGATATCAGCAGTATTTCAAAACCTATCCTAAGTTAACCAAAGTTTTTGACATCATGGAATATTAGAGGCTTAAACAGCAAAGGAAAACAGAGACATCTGGCAGCAAGACTAAAAAAAAACAAACCACAGATTATGCTTCTCCAAGAACTTAAAATCCCAGGCCAGAAAATGAAGGAAATTCTCAATAAAATAAAACCAAGATACGAACAAGTAACTATAGATGCCAAAGCCAGTGCGGGAGGGATAGCAATTCTCTAGAATCTAGCAAAAGTCCTACCCGACTGGTGGATAGGAATGCCAAGAATCCTCACAGGGAGATTCAGACTCATCGGACAAAGTGAATGGGTGGTAATCTCGGCTGTCTATGGGCCCCATACCCATGCAGACAGAGACCTGTTTCTCAATCATCTAACAAAGATTAGAAATATGCACCAGGAGCAGAGATGGATCCTGGCAGGTGACTTTAACTTAATCACATCTAGAGAAGAGAAAAGAGGTGGAATAAGCAAAGAAGACCCAGAGATGGAAAGATTCAGAGACGTGTAGACAGAACTAAGGGTGGTTGATATCCCAACCATAAACAAGAAATTCACTGGGAATAACAGAAGAGGTGGGTCCAAACAGATCACTTCAAGACTTGATAGATTCCTCATCTCAAAGCACATAATCGGGCTGGATATCTTCTACAAAGCCTCTATCCTGCCCTCAATAGGGTCGGACCACTAGCTAATAAAGCTCAAAATAGGCTTAAATGATCAGAACAAAAAGAGACCCTTCCGGTTTGAGTCCTTTTGGCTTCGTGCCCCTGATTTCCTACACAAAGTAAGAAGCTAGTGGCAGGACAAAAAAAGCGGAAAGGAAGGCCGCAGTAAAATGCACTCTTTTCAGCTCAGACTCAAAGAAATCAAGGGCAAAATCAAGAAGTGTAATAGGGAAGTATTCGACAACATTCAGTAGGAGCAAGGCAAACTCTAGTCCAGATTGGAAAGAATCTAGCAGCAAATCATCTCAGACGGATGAAATAAAGAACTGGCTGAGGAGGAAGGTAGAGTAATCACTCAATTGGAGGAAAGGCGAAAAGAGGAAAAAATCTGTGGAAGAAAAAATCCCGGGTCCAATGGCTAAAAGAGGGAGACAAAAATTCCAAATTCTTCCATAAAGCTATGCTGAACCATCGCCAACACAACATAATCTTCTCCTTGAAAGACAATCAGGAAACAGAGTGACACAGTAGGATGAAGTAGAACAACTCCTGGTGGAGCACTTCAACAGAATCCTCTCTGAACCAAATGTCAACAGATCTGAGGACATAGACAAAATTTGCCACCATATTCCTAAGAAAGTCTCCAAAGATCAAAATCTGGCCCTTCTCAGGGTAATCACCAAGGAGGGACTTGAAGAGACAATCAACAAAATGCCGAAAAATAAGGCCCCGGGCCCTGACGGCTTCACCATTGAATTTTATCAGGCGACTTGGAGTTTTATGGGGAATGACCTGCTAGACCTAGTGGAGGATTCCAGGTGTTCCAAGCGCATGCACCAGGGCTTGAACACCACCTTCCTGGCTCTAATCCTGAAGAATGGCTGCTCGGATGAACCGCAGGGTTTCAGACCCATTTCCCTATGTAATGTTGTCTACAAAGTCCTTGCAACTGTCATGGTAAACAGGCTCAAGCCGATCCTACCAGATCTCATTGCCCCAGAGAAAACAGGCTTTGTCAAAGGACGACAAATCACCAATGGAATCATAGTGGCCCAGGAAGTGATCCACTCCCTCAAAAGCTCCCGTGCCCCAAGCATGCTTATAAAACTTGATTTGGCTAAGGCGTTTGATCGCCTTAGTTGGAAATATCTGGCAGGCATCCTTAAAGCCTATGGGTTTGACCAAAGATGGATAAACTAGACACTGTCTATTGTTGGCACTCCAGTCATGTCGATTCTGTTAAGCAACACCCCCTCAGAAGCCTTCACTCCCTCCTGCGGGCTAAGGTAGGGAGATCCCTTGTCTCCTTTCCCCTTCATCCTAGTGGCAGAAGGCTTGGGTAGATTGGTAAAGGCTCAAGTCTCCAGGGATCAGATAAAGGGCCTCCGAATCTGTGGGGATGATATACCGGTCTCGCACCAGGAATTCATAGATGATGTGATGCTATATGGTCAAGCGACACTGAAGGAGGCCCAAAGAGTTATCAAAACTTTATCCCAATTCATCAAAGCCTCTGGAATGGAGAATAACAAGGACAAACTAGAAGTGTTTTTCTTCAATACCTCACAAGCTGCGTAAAGATTCTTGGCGCGCACTCTAGGCTTTAACAGGGGAACCTTCCCGTCAAAATACCTGGGTATTATGTTGCATGAGCATCAATTCCGGTCGGCCAACTGGGAACTTCTAATAAAAAAAATCTGAAATAAAATGGAGAACTGGACCCATCGCTTGTTGAATACCCCAAGTCGGATAATCCTCTTGAAAGTAGTTTTGCAGGCCATCCCTAACTACCAGCTCTCGTGCCAAGCTATCCCTAAGACAACAAGCCAAACGTTGGCTGCTCTGTTCAGAAACATCCTCTGGCAGGGGACTAGCAAAACTAGAAAGTGGGCCCTAATCTCATGGGAGTGGCTTACCCGACTCTCCAAAGATGGCGGTTTAGGGCTTTGTGACCCCTTCGTCCTCAACCAAGTCATGGGCGCGAAACTCTCGTGGAGGTGGATTCAGGGTGGCCCTGACTTGTGGAAGGTGATATGGGAAAGAAAATACGATGCGGCAAGGGAAATCGAAGAAAGACTGAGAAGTACGACAGAGACCAGAGGATCTGCAATCTGGAACCTGGTGAGGGGCAGCAAAGACATGATAAGGGATAACAATTTTTGGGAAATTTGAGCAGGGGACAAGGCCAGATTCTGGGAGGAATCTTGGTAGCAACGTAGAAGACTCATACAAAAAGGCAACCTCCATGCCATCCTTTCCTTCTCGTCCTAGACTGGGGCATTAATAGTTTGCAATTTTTGGAAGCCAGACGAGGAAGGATACTAGTGCAATTGGAAACAAAAAGAGGGTTGGGAAGCGGCACCAAAAACTGATAGATGGCAAGAGTACTATACAGAGATGGCATCTCGAAAAGTAGCAAGGAAAACAGGGTTTGACATTCTCAGATGGGGTAAATGAATTCAAGGAAATTTCTCGATAGCAGAAGCCTACTACCACAAAGTCAATCAAAATCAACAGCCAGAAACCAAACAATGGAAAAACCTTTGGAAAACCAAGCACTAGCCTAAAGTTTCTTTTTTCATTTGGACTATACTTCACGATGGAGTGCTTACCTGGGACCAGATTCTCAGGAAGGGAAGCCAAGGCCCATCCCACTGTGCTCTCTGCAACTCCTAAGAAAATATCATGGAACATTTGATGAACTGCTACACAGTCAACAATTCCTTGTGGGAAATTCATCTCAAATTGTTTGAGCACCATCACAGAAATCATCAGAACATCATAAACACCATAGTAAATTGGCCGAGAAATCCTTACCAGAATCCGATGGTCAATCGTGCTTGGCTCCTTTTCGCCGGGTTCCTACTCTAGAACATCTGAAAAGTATGGAATGGGGCAATTTTCAAGGCGGAATCGAGAACCCCCGCAGCAATTTGGGAACAAACCATCAGGAACATATGTGAAATAATCCTAATAGAAAGTTCGAAGGACGAAGACTGGCAGGCATCGCTAACGGAGGAGGAAAACCTTAAAAGGCTTGAGGTCAGCCAGAGTATGGTAAATGGGGGTGTTTCAAGAAAAGAACAGACCAAAGAAGTGGCCGAAAGCAACTAGTACCGTCAACCCCCACATGGATTCATAAAGCTTAATTTTGATGGCACTGCAAAACACAACCCAGGAGAGGCTGGCATTGGGGGAGTCTTCGGAGACGTCGGGGGCAACGCCCTGAGAACTTTCACGATGGACTGCGGGGAAGCCTCAAATAATGAAGCTGAGCTACACACCCTGAAACGAGGCTTGGAAATTGCTCTGCGGGTCAATTTCAAGCGACTCCAAATCGAGGGAGACTCGAAGTTGGTGATCGACATGGTTAGAAAGCTCCAGCAGCAACAACTAGTGGAAAAAATAAGTAAAAGCTGGAGAACAACTTGGCTTGTAGGAGAGATTGGGAAACTCCTACCCAAAATAGATTACCTCATTCCGTCTCACACCAGACATTCAGGCAACATGCCGACGGATTGGCTTGCGAACTAGGGTTGTTGGAATCGTGGCAAAGAAATTGACAGCGAAGGTTTGCCTCAACTTCTCCCGGAGGAGAAATCTCGACTTCAACGGTTTCTTGACATCGATAAAGGTGGTAAAGGCACGCCCGAGACGAATGGTCAGGATTAGGTGGCATGCAGCGGAGGCGAAGAAAATTCACAGCGGATGGTAATGGACAGCACATCCGTGGGAATGGACAAAAGTAAAAGGAATGAACAAATCGGGCAGATGATGGGGCAAGGTAGGTCTGGTCGAGGGGACGGACAAGACGTGTGAACCGAGTCATCATTAAGGAAGGATCTAGAGTTAGCTCTGGAACTCGGGATAATTGAGAGAGGAAGGACGACAAGTGGCACCAGGAGTATAGAAAGGTTACGTCAGGAGCAGCCGGGAGGATATTGGAGTAATGACACATAAAGCATGTAGGTCAAGTCATGCCACTTCCCGAGATAGGGAGGCTGTGATGTCAGACAGAAAATTAAACGGCCAATTGGAGGCTCGGTTGACAGGACAACGGGTAGATAACATCCATATGCTCGAGGAAATAGATGGAAGGCTCATTTAGTTTGGTAAGGACGATGAAAAAAAGCGGAAAGGCGCCTGTTCAACTTTGCGACCAACCCTCCTCCTCGGCTCTGGCAAGAAAAGGTGGTATGCTTCCTATCATCTTCGTCCTTCAGACATTATGTTATCTCGTAACTCTGTTATCTTTGCTTGCCCAGAAATGTTCTGCCCTAGTGCACAGAATCTCAATTGTAGAGATGAAAATGACCCTCTGGGTACTCATTTGTTTCTCTTATCCTCCTCCCGAGTAGGGAAAGACTTGCATGGTGCTAGTTCTGGGTCATGTTCTGTGAGTCTGGCCGCGTGGGGGGCTTTGACGTGTCTTGCCGTGCTCCATGAGGGACCTCGCACCCCTGGTCTTATCTGCCCCCTGGTCTTCTACTGTGGCCCCTACCACGATTGCTATTCTATTCTGCTAGCTAGGCTCGAAAGGTTTTGCAATTTCGTCTTCTGGGGGTTTCTCTGGGCTTCTTAGAGAGGGTGGTGGGTCTTAAGCTACCACGCCCGGAATGTTGCTATAAGTGCCCAGGCTTTCAACCATGCTGGGAATGTTGCTACAAGCGATCAGACTTTGACAGTGTTCCAACTCATTAGCACTGACTTGTGGTTTTCTGCTGTGATAGGTAGAAAATCTCCCACAATTTCTACGCCCCAGGTCTGTGGCAAGATGGCTCCAAGGAAGGTCAATTCTGCAAAGAACTGGGAAGATGGCACCAGTAGCCATTCGAACAAAAGGGACAGGAAGCTCGACTCTGAAGAGATCATCCACTTGATAAACGGGTACATGACCGACATCCCTCCCGAGATCCGTTCCCAAATCCATGGGTGGGAGCGCGAGCTGCGGGAAATCAGTGCGAACAAAGAGATCCCCTGCGGGGATTGGGAAGTGATCATAGACCGAGGAACCTCAAGAGGCAGGAACACGTTGTTCAATAAAACGCTCCAATTTTACTGGATCATGAAACATGTGGTTGGTCGGGCTATGGAGGTGAACTAGGTCGTCAATGAAGAGGAGGATGAGGAACGAAAGCAAGCAGAGAAGCATCTCAAAAGCCAAATGACGGAAGAATGGGCTAACATAAAGAATACTCTCCTGAAAGAGATTGCGACTGTCCAAGTCCAGGTAGCTAGAAACCATTTGTTGCTGAAGAACATGGAACAATTGGTGCTAGAACTCAAATGGGCCATAGAGCAGAATATTTTGAAGCCTGGTGCTAGCGCCTCAAAGCCTGCCCCAGTCAACTTGTTAGACGAGGATTAGCTGAGTTGTGTCTTATTTTGTTTAATATGATGATGAATCTGAACTGCATCTGGGTGTCGAGTTATGTTCATGTCATTAGCTTAGACAATAATAGGCAAAAAATGGTTATGACATGAAGAAGGAACAAAACATTTTTAAATTTTGGTCAGGATTTAAGGCCGAAAGGTGGCGGTCTGGTTTCCTACGGGCAGACCTGCCACCTGAACTCTAGTATGTTGTAATTTTTTTTTTCATCTAGAATGAAGAATGCCTAACTTTACAAAGAAAAACAATTCCGTAAGTTCTTGACCCTGAGTCTTAAATTTTCTGTTTTTGATGTCAGCGCTGTCCAGTACCCATTTAACCATGTTCGTGTATGGAAGAATTTTGGGCCTCGCCACTATCCGATGCAAGAACGAGCAAGCTAGCTCTGTAATAGATGCCTCAGACAACTCATGTGAGCCTACAGTAGTTGTAACTTCCATCCTTTTTGGATTCTCTTCCTCAAGTAGACTGTACATGCCTTCCGAAGTAGTAATACCAGCGTCTTTGTTACAGGCGGTGTCTGTATACAAGGGTGTCATTTCTTTGTCTTCAGAACTCGGTGCTTCACCTTTCTTTCCCATAATATCCTGAATACTGCTTTGTATAGTTCTCTGTTCTTCATTTCTGCAGTTTACAAATGAGGTGAGAATAATGATAAGAAAAGGTGATAGGAAAGCTTTAAATGCCGAAGACATATAAAATATACCACCTTACATGAAATGGCTCTTCGATAGGCACAAAACCATATTTCATTAATGATTGGCAACTAACTCATTGATTAACATTTAAAGCGCATAACCAGGTCTCGGTTTATGTTAAAAAAATTCTCGAACAACGAGCCCTAAAGACTTGTGATAAGGCGATTTGTGATTTGCTTCGCAATATCGCAGGTCCCAGTATCGCAGATCGCAATCTCGTAAAATTGCAATATCGCAATATCACTAGAGCGTAGCATATGAAAATCATCCCTTAATGTGTTTTCTGTGAAATGCGATTTGTGATATGCGCCATCACATATCAGTGGTTTGAGGTTTTTCAGCGTAAGTGATATTTGAGGCATGAGATGTGATAATTGTTTTTTAATGCATAGTTTCACATCGCGATCTCGCAATCCTCGAATTCCGCTTGTAAGAAGGTATCCATTATCTTATTTGTAATGTGATATTTCTTAAGGAGTGATTTTATCCTAGTTTATCATAAAACTTAAGCTTTTTTAGATTTTTCAAGGGTATTCTCCTAAGTTTATGATAGTAAGTTTTATTGAAAAAGTAAATACAAGCACTAATTGATTTTTAAATCTTTTGACTAAGGGCCTCCACTTATTTAGTATTAGTAATAAAAATAAATAAGAAGGGGAGGTTGTTGCTGGCCACAACAATTGGCGATTCACTTGGAAGAACTAGTTATCTCTGCTTTTCTTTTGAATTTTCTAAACTTCCAAAATAGAAAATCTTCCAGAAAATCAAACTTTATTATAGAAAAATAAAATACATCATGCTTTTACTTGTCAATGATATTTCATTTCTTCTATTTTTGACTTTGATTGTTTACTTCCTCAAGCTAGTCGTTATATCTACATTAGTCACTACTTGGTTTATAAAGATAAAAACAAAGCCTTCTCTATAAATCAGTTTTAAATATGCTCATTTGTCATAGGTAGAGTCTCTGTTGCTAGTAGGCGTTTATAGCCTTGACAAGGTTACCTGTTACCCAGCAATGATCCTATATCCTACTTAGAGAAATAAACAATTTTCAAAGCGAAATCCATATCCACACTTATTGCTTTTTTTCTTTTTTACCCTTAAAGAACAATGTCTTTCTTTGATAGCCAATTTATGATTGGTTGACTGCTCAATGTTGACTGGTTGCAACGGAAATGATGGTTTCTTTTGTCTCCCAGTAGCGGTTTGACAAACTTGACATTTCCTTACGTAGCTATGTGAGTCTTTGAATAGTGTGGGCCAGTAATAGCCTGCGCGGAGGGTCTTATGTGCAGCAGTGTTTCCAGCATAATGTTCACCTGCTGGCCCATCGTGGAGTTCCTCCAAGACTTTTTCAGCTTTAGATTTCTCAAGACATATAAGGAGAATATAATCATAATTCATTCTAAAAAGAACATCGTTCATGAGTTGATATTATTTAGCCTTTAAACTTAGAGCTCTTTTCTTGGTGTAATCGAGCTTTGGAGGAGCATATCCATTATGTAGATAAAATATGATATCAGCGTATAATGATTCAACATCGTTTAGGCTTACCTCATACATTTGTATCTCTGTAGATGGTATTTCGGAAATGAACGAGCTCCAACCAACGTTTTGCAAAAGCATTGACCTTTTACAATACTTGCTGGTTTGGTTTGTACGTCATATTCTTGTAAGGTAGTAACCCAAATGGCCCTCTTCTCACCCACGTCTTTCTGTACTAAAAGATTTCTTACCACTGGAAATGGTACTATGATTTTTGTATGGGTTTTAAGTAGAAAGGGTCTGAAATTTTTAATCGCTTTGAAAACAACATAATCTTGTTTCTCTACGTCTAAATAATTTAACTCAGCCCCCTATAAATTTGAAATGGAAAAAGCAATTGGGGCTTCTGCCTTGTCTTGATTTTCTTCAGTGAGTATCACAACATATGATCTATCAGAGGAAAATGTATATAAAATAAAAGGATCGGAAAAATTTGGAGTTGCCAAAGATGGAGCGTTAACAATTGCTTGTTTGATTAGATTGAATGCCTCATATTCATCTTGGCCCCATTTGAAGTTTGAGTTCTTTTTAATCATTGCTTGTAAAGGAGACACGATTCTTGAAAAATATGGAACAAATCCCTTTACAAAATTAATCTGGCCAAAGAAAGATTGCATAACTTTCTTGTTATGAGGTAGGGGTATTTTAAGAATCTCCTTGATTCTCTCAGGATCAATATGAATTCCAGATTTTGACACTATGAATCGAAGAAGTTTTCCTTCACTTAATGCAAAAAAGGATTTTTTCGGGTTAAGTGAAATTCCATACCTTTAACAATGTTGGAAGATTTTTTTTAAATATCTAAGATGATTGCCTCATTTCTTGGAATATACATTTATATCATCTAAGTAGATTACCATTGATTTGTTAACTAATCCCTTGAATGCAATGTCCATGGCTCTCCGAAATGTGGCACCAATGTTGATTAGACCAAAGGGCATCTTTTGATATGCGTAAGTGCCCCATTTGGTTCTGAATGTGGTTTTCAATTGTCCATCGGAATGTACAAAAACTTGGTTGTACCCAGAAAAACCATCCAAGAAGGACATTAATTCTGATCCTGTGACTGCCTGCAATATTTTCTCCATGGGCGGCAAAGGAAAATTATCTTTTTGGAAGGCTTTGTTAAGATTTAGAAAGTGAATGCAAACTATAATGTCTCCATTCTTCTTTCTAACAGGAACCATATTGGAAACCCATCTAGGATTTTGAATGGGAAAAATAATTTTGGCTTTCAATAACTTATTGAGTTCACATTTGATCTGGTTTTCTAGATTGGGATCGATCTTTCTCAGCTTTTGTTGGATATGTTTTTCATCGTTTATCATTGGGATAGTTTGTCGGATGATAGAAGTGTCATAAGTTTTGAGATAATCGCAGTTCCAAGCAAAGGCACTTTTGTATTGTTTTAAGAGACGAAGATACGCCAATTTTTCTTTAGGAGCTAGGCCAAGGCCTAGGTTGATATTCTGTGGTTTGGTATCAGTTCTTACATTTACTAATTCATAGTTCAAAGTTCAACTTTGCAGTTTCAAATTGGTAGATCTTTTGAATCGATATTTCAAATCATAAAGGTCTTCTAACTTGACTATTGATTTTGGCATAGCATTATTAGTGCTATCGTGTTGCAATTGTCTGTCATGTTGGTCCTCATCAATTATCTGATTGGTGTAAGGTCCTTCAGATATGAGGAAGCTTACAATATCAGGATCATCATTAAAAATTCTCCAATTGGTAATGTTATCAGGAATCGAGGGTCTAAAGCTTAATTCAATTGAAAATCGATCAGGGCTATATTCTTCTGAAGGAATGAGTTTGGAAGCTACGTTAGCTAGGAGGTCTGCACTAGCATTATGGAGTCTGGGAATTGATGAAATATTAAATGCTATAAAGTGTTCAGTCAGATCTTGAACTAAAGCTTCGTAATGCTTTAAATGACCTAATAAACAATGTATAGTATCACGTACCTTCCTGATTACAATTTTGGAATCTCCAAAAACTTGTAGATATTTGATGTCTGATCTGATTGCTTTGTATAATCCTTGGATTAAAGCTTCATATTCTGCGGTATTACTAGTGCAATCGAATTCGAGTCTACAAGTTAGCATAGTTTTATTTCCCTCTAGACTTATTAACACGCATCCTACTCCTGCTCCTTCGTTAGACTTAGAACCGTCAAAAAATAACTTCCAAAATAAAGATTTATTTATAGGACTATATATAAAATTAATACATTTAGAGCTATCTGTTTGAGAGAAATTTTCTACCTGAGATAAAACAAAATATTCTAAGTAAGGTGAAGTATGAGCATTAAAATTTCCTAAGAAGGAATCAGCTAAGTAGTTGCCAATGATATTATTGTTGTATGCTACAGGTTCATTTTCTCCTTCAAGTTCTGTTACTAGGTATTTCTAATGTCTTTCTCGCTCAACCTTTCTCTAATTTGGTTTACCATTGTAAGGGAGCCACATGTGTGACCAATCAGTTGCAAAGTACCCATGAATTTTTTCTGACCAATCTCTGCTAAGAATTCAACCATAAAATTTTGGAATATCTGTAACTAAAATGTCAATAACTTGACATGCCTTTGGATTAGATGACATCCTTATGGTAACATGATTTAATTCACCGATCACTTCAACCTGTGATCGATCTAGCTGAACTATTCACACAGTAGATTTTTGCAATTGAACGTTCAACTTTGCACATATTGATTTTCGTAAAATTTTAGATGAAGCTCCAGAATCCACTAAGAAATTATGCAAATTTTTATTGAAAACTTCATAAGTAAGAAGAAATGGGGGAGTATGAGATCTTGACCTTCCTCCAATTAAAGCAATATCACTTAGATCAACTTTATTCATCGCATTAGTTGGAGGTCTTGCCATTTCATCGTAAGCTTAAGAGATTACAACGGCGGGTAGAGGTGCAACTGGTACAACATGTAATTCTTTCAAAAGTACCTTTTGTTGGTGTTTTAACTTGCTCAATTCATAAAAAATGATGTTAGCCCTAGTCTTCTTCATGTCTTCTATGATATTATACTACATTTCATCCGAAACGATCAATGTTTTTGATGGAGTTGATGAATTTGTTTGGACTGGCTTGTTTGAGTCACTTTAGGTGTCCTTTTCATGGCTGCGACTTTATCCTTAGTCATTGAGCTTGCGCTCTTTGGATTAGGAGTAGGTTGAGGAGGATCAAGTTGATTTCTACTTCGAGTACTAACTGGGGATGCCTCTTGATGTTCTTCATCTAGGAGGATAAAATCCCACATACCTTGTACCTCTACATCTTCTTCTTCATCGATATGTTCTTCAGTACCAATCTCCTCTTCTTCTTCTTTTGATTCAGCACTTGTGATAGCATTTGGCGGCTTTGAATCAGTCGAAGGGTTTCTTCTATAAGGCTTGTAGGGCTTTTTAGAAGAAGTTTATGACACTTGTTTCTTAATGTCAACATTTCGTTAGACATGTTTATCAAAACTTTCTGCAATCCTTCTAAATCAAACGGATCTTTCGATTTTTTTTTCTTGGTATCTTCCTTAAAAGTAACCTTCTTGGATTTTCATTCATCTATCATGTTTTTCTTTTCTAGGGCTATGATATGTTTCTCTACCACTACTACTTCCTTCATATTGTCAGTTAAAGTTGTTTTGTTAGCCCTATCAATGAAGATTTCTATGTTTGATGGTAAAGCAGAGATGTACCATTCACTTCGCACTTCTTCACTAGTAGGCTTGGAAGCAGGAGGAATTTTATTTCACAATTTATTGAAACGTGAATTAAAATATTTGATAGGTTCCTTTGACTCGGCCCTAAGGTTAGACAGGTCATTGATCAGTGTCGTCGTAGACCTGTCATTGCTGAACTTAGTCAAGAATTATTCTTGGAAACTACTCCAACTAGTGATAGATCTAGACGGTAATGAGAAATACCATGATCTGGCTGCTCCTTGTAGAGTATAAGGAAAAAATCAGAGGACAACATCTTCATTGGTAACTCCATTGAGATTTATGGACAACATAAAGTTATTTATATGTTCTTCCGCTAGCATGCCTTCTTCAGGATTAAACTTAGGCAGCCATTTTTTAGGATGGGCTGATATCTGACTTAAAGGCGTAGGCACCAAGACTACCCCTGGGTTATTCCATGGAGATTGGGCCATCGCTGAACTACTAACAAAGGAAAGCACAGAAGATGATCCCTGTGGTTTGGAAGATGCGGATATTACAACTCCAGATGATTGAGAAGGAGATGTGGAAGTTCCAGTGGACTGGTGGACAATAATCTGAAGTGGAGCGGTGGATGGTTGACTTCGCGGTGGAGAGGTTGAGATGGATGATGTTGATGAAAGAGTCTCTCTATCATACCCTTTAGGTGATTTCCTTGCTCTCTTCCTTGTAGGTAGAGGTAACTCGGTTGGCTGAACAACAAAATTTTCCCTCTTTATTCTAGTAAGAGGAGGAGCAGGGTTATATTGCGAAGTCATGCTACCTTGAGATTTATCAAATCTTCGAGGTGATATAGAAAATCATTGAAGTTTATGGATCAAAGATTCAACTTCAGGAGGTTCAATAGTAGATTTTTCTGAAATTTCAGGGTTTGTAGCAATGCCTATTGTTCTTTTGACTTCTGGCTCTAGATTTAAAAATTCTAAGTGCGATGGGGAAGTTGGGGGAGATGGTGAGGGTGATTTACTCTTAGAATGGTATTTAGATTTAGACTTACTTTCCATTCACAGTTCGGGGCCCTCCTTCTAGCACCAAATATGTTGAAGCCCCAAAAATTGGGTCTACAACAGGGGGATACCCACCTGGGCCGGACCTTGGTTAGCAGCTCCTTTTCCGTTTGGTATAGTGGGCCCGATTGGGGATATGGGACCAGTGTCCCAATATGTGTGTGTGTGTTGAGAATTGATATTTCCTTTATAAAAGTTCCTAAGTGAAATGCTTTTATTGTACATCTTATCTATAACATGCAATTGTATTATAATAAATAGAAATATCTAATCATAAACTAACTCGGGATGTAATCTTTCCGTTATGTGATCTAAAATGATTTCGAATAACAGTTGGTAGTAAAGATCATTCAACTGTTATGAGAAAAGAATTCAATGGAGATAAACTACTTCGTATAAAAAGTTAGACGAAACAGTTGTGGAAAAGATATTGCATAATAAGCTACTCATATATTAAGCATAAATAAATAGCTATCACCATACAGAAATGCCAAATGATAACTCAAGCATTCACAGATCAATATATAAACCACTGAACATGAATATCACTTTAGCACAAAGGTAGAAATAGTTAAGAGATAAAAGTACCATTTATAACTAGTTCTACTCATGAGCTTCAAGAGATAATGATTTATCTCTTCTTAATCCAACATCCACTAAGAGTACAAAAGTGCAACATCAGTAGTAGATATTAAATGCAGATATCAATAAATAATGTTCTATTCATTCATCAAAACCTCCTTGGAAGGTACAAAAGTGCATGTTTTGAGGACAAGTTTTTGACAAATTTCAGGACCCTTCTCTAAATGCATGAGAAGGTTTCAAATACTACTTACTAAATCTAAAAATAATTTATTACAAAAATGTAGGACACAGTTTAAATGACCATCCTCATTTCAGGAAAAAATAAAGCAAAATTAATATTATCACTAAATCTAAAACTAAAACTAACAACTAACTATTTGTGTCTCTGTTCCTTGAAATCGCAATCGTTCAGCATTTGTTTGAGAAGAGTCAGCTGGCCGACTTCTGACTTTAACTGTCCTGCAAAAATGGAATCGGCAACAGTTGGCGCCATCTTCCCAACAGAATTGATGATACATTTGAGAGTCATGCACTGACTGTGTGGCTTTACCAAATATGCCTAGTAAGTATCCCAATTCAACTTAGTTAATCTTTTGATTGATTCTACCTTTTCTTGAGCCTTCTGTCTCCAGCATGTCTGCAGTTGTTATACATATATACATACCACTTTGAAGATATTTTTGACAAATACCTCTGGTTTTAGGATTCAAGTTTTACTTTTTTACCTCTAGCGTTCTTTCCTACAAATTTCTGGGTTTACAGGTGACTGAGCAATTAGAGGCTTAGGACTTCAAGAGGTTTTGCCCAGCAATGCGTGATTAGCACTAATCCCTCATCAAAAACTACATAGTTTCTTGATCTAGGCTTCCCTAGTGCGATTTTTTTGTCTTGCGTTCCTTTTGTTAGTGGATATGAAGCTTAAATTTTGTGAAAATAACATTTCTGTAAGTTCTTGACCCTGAGTCTTAAATTGTCTATTTTTGATGTCAGAACTGTCTAGTACCTATTTTACCATGTCCGTGTATGGAAGAATTCTGGGCCTCGCTGCTATCCGATGCAAGAACGAGCAAGCTAGCTCTGTAATATACGCCTCATACGATTCATGTGAGCTTGCAGTAGCTGTAACCTCCATCATTTTGGGATTCTCTTCCTCAAGTGTATTGTACACGCCTTCCCAAGTAGTAATACCAGTGCCATTGTTACAGGTGGTGTCTATATACAAGGGCGTCATTTATTTGTCTTCAGAACTCGGTGCTTTGAATTTCTTTCCCATAATATCCTGAATACTGCTTTGTATAGTTCTTTGTTCTTTGTTCCTACAGTTTACAAATGAGGTGATAATAATGATAAGAAAAGGTGACGGGAAAGCTTTAAATGCTAAAGACATATAAAATATACCACCTTACGTGAAATGGCTCTTCGATCAGCACAAAACCATATTTCATTAATGATTTGCAACTAACTCATTGATTAACATTTAAAGTGCATAACTAGGTCTCAGTTTATGGAAAAAACTTTCTCGAACAACGAGCCCTAAAGATCTATAACACGGCGATTTGTGATTTTCTTTGCAATATCACAGATTGCAGTATCGCAGATCGCAATATCGTAAAATCACAATATCGCAATATCGCTAGAGTGTAGCATATGACAATGATCCGTTAATGTGTTTTCTGCAAAATGTGATTTGCGATATGCGCCATCACAGATCGGTGGTTTGAGGTTTTTCAACGTAAATGATATTTGAGGCATGTGATGCAATAATTGTTTTTTAATGTGTAGTTTCACATCGCAATCTCTCAATCCTTGAATTCTGCTTGTAAGGAGGTATCCATTATCTTATTTATGATGCGATATTTCTTAAGGAGTGATTTTATCCTACCTTATCATAAAACATAAGCTTTTTTATATTTTTCAAGGGTATTCTCCTAAGTTTATGATAGTAAGTTTGATTGAAAAGGAAATACAAGCACTAATTGATTTTTAAGCTTTTGACTAAGGGCCCCCACTTATTTAGTATTAGTAATAAAACTAAATAAGAAGGGGAGGTTGTTACTGGCCACAACAATTGGCGATTCACTTGGAAGAACTAGTTATCTCTGCTTTTCTTTTTAATTTTCTAAACTTCCAAAACAGAAAATATTCCAGAAAATTAAACTTTATTATAGAAAGATAAAATACATCATGCTTTTACCTGTCAATAATATTTCATTTCTTCTATCTTTAACTTTGATTGTTTACTTCCTCAAGCTAGTCCTTGTATCTACATCAGTCGCTACTTGGTTTATAAAGATAAAAATAAAGCCTTCTTAGTAAATCAGTTTTAAATATGCTCATTTGTCGTAGGTATAGCCTCTGCTGCCAACAGGTGCTTATAGCCTCAACAGGGTTACCTGTTACCCAGAAATAATCCTTTATCCTACTTAGAGAAATATACAATTTTCAAAGCGAAATCCATATCCACACTTGTTGCTTTTTTAATTTTTTGCCCTTAAAGAACATGTTGTGGTGAAAACACAAGCCCCCCCCCCATTATTGACTTGCTCAACTAAAATAATGGGGACCCTTTCTGTAAAAAAATTTGGCTAATCACATTTTGGATTTTTATTCTTGATTGCCCTACACTTTTGTTAATTTTAGTTTTCTTTGGATTCTTGTTTTGATTGCTTTGTTAGAATCAATTTTCTACAAGCTTCCCATTGATGCTTGTTTCGCCTCATTTGGTCAACTGGTTTGAAAATGACACTCCTTTGAAGTCTCATCATTTATCTAGCCTGGGTTAAAAATGTATAAAATGTACAATATTGCATTTTGTAAATAAATTAGTTCAATAAGGCATTCATTTTAAATATTAACCTGTAGCGAGTTTTTACTAACATTTTTCATTTTTAGTTATGTGTCCAAATCATTAATTATCGAGATTTAAGAAATTTACTCCAATTTCCAAATCAAATCCTAATCTCAAAAATCTAAACATTCAAGTGGCTGCAGTTTATTTTTCATTTATTTTCCAAGTGGCTGCAGTGTATTTTTCATTTATTTTCCAAATGGCTGTAGTTTAGAAACTTATGTTCATAAAAATAAAACAAAAATAAAAATTTAAGTTTAAAATTAAATTTTAAATTAATTAAATTAATTAATATATTATATAATTAATTTAATTAAATTAAAATTAAAACAAAATAAATATATAATAAAATTGTTCTGATCGTATCGAGGCTTTTAATCGCATCGAAAGTTTTGGTTCGCAACATATTTTAAAAACCCCATAAGCCACCCCCGATGCGATATCGAGTCGCAAGTTTGGATTCGCAACATATTATAAAATCCCATAAGCCACCCCCCGATGCGATATCGCATCGATATTTCGCATTGTAATAAAAGTCCAACGCCATATTCTCCGATGCCGATGCGATTCCCCGATCATTAACGAACATTAGTTAAGTTTTATTACACATGGGTTTTTGTTTTAGAACTCACTCATACATGAGTGAAATGAAAAATAGGAGTAATGTAGGTTAATATATATTAATTAGTTTATATATTAATAT
>APFE030268401.1:1325-19416 GCA_000404065.3 Pinus taeda | reverse complement strand
TTTTTGAGTCAAGATTCAGATGATGATGTTGATGCAGTAGGGGACCAAAATCACTTCTTTGCTCCCGACGATCTACCCATTTACATCACTGAAGATGAAGAGTATGGAGAAAGTTCAGTAGCCCAACAAGATGAACATTTTATCTTAGCAAATGATCCAGATTTAGATGATTACCAAAGAGGATATTTGAATGCCTTGTCCACTCAACAGAAGCAGTACTCATTGAGAAACTGAGATGTGCCCATAAATCCAATTCAGAAAAGAAAAGAAGCTACAGCACCAAAGACGGATTCACCCATACCACAAAAGAAAGAAAAAGAGACAATTGAGACCACAACTAGTAAAATATCATCAGCAGAAAGGACAAATCAGGCAAGTATAATCAAGGATAAGAAGGAAGTTCTGGTTAAAGAAGTTGAAAAAGTTTCAGCGTTTAGTTTGGAAAATGAAATTTCTAAATTAAAAATATCCATTCCTTTGACAGAAATCATGAAGAACAACAGCTACCATGGTAAAGTCTCTAAAATTCCAAATTTTGATCCAATGTCTGACACGGTAAACATTGAAGATGATCAGCCAGAATTGATATTTGGGCCTGCATTAGATGGTGAGTCCCCTGATAGTGATATTCCTCCCTTTTATATCAGTTTTAGATTGCATGAATATGTATTGCACAATGCTATGTTCGATTCGGGTGCTTCGCACAATTTGATGCCAAAGGGGATCATGGAAAAGCTGGGACTAGATATTACAAGGAGATATCATGATTTGTATTCATTTGATTCCAGTCGTGTGAGATGTATCGAGCTCATCAAAGATTTTGTTGTTAGCTTAGACCAAATTCCAGCGAAGAATGTCTTGATGGATGTAGTTGTGGCGGACATTCCTCCGTGATTTGGGATGCTCGTTTCAAGATCCTAGGGGGGAAAGTTGAAAGGTACACTACAGTTAGATTTCTCTTACGCAACAATTCCAGTCTTTGGTCAAATGAGAAAGTTATATCGAGAGCACAAGATGAAATACATGATAACCAGCAAAGAGAAGTCAATCAATCATCCTGTAAATTATTTAAATACAGAATTATAGTCGTTTGTGTTGCTTGTTGATAGTTTTAATGATCTAGATATTCAGTTAGTTCAGGCAGAAGATATACCAGAAATCACTGACAATTTTAGAGAAGTTCTACAAAAAGAAAGAAGATAAAAGAAAACTATTCTGGAGCAATCAGCTAAAGCAAATGGGCAGCAAACAGAAAAAACAGAGCCAGTGCAATTTCAGCATTTAGAGGATGATGAAGATGGCCTTTGGACCATGGATTTTGTTGGCTCAGTAGGTAGTGATGGAGCTGGAATTGGTGTTTGGATTCGTAGTCCATTTTCCGCTACAGATAAGGTTCCAAGCAAAGTGAGAGTGTGTTCCTACAAGCTAGCATTTGATTGTTCTAATAATGAAGCAGAACATGAAGCTCTAATTGCTGGCCTTAAGATTCTTAGAAAGCTGAAAGCGAAAAAGATTGCAGTCTATGGTGATTCAGAGTTGGTGATAAAGCAGGTTAAAGGTGAGTTTCAGGCTAAGAATCCTCACATGAGAGCTTACCAAAATGCAGTCTTAGATATTTTTAAGTTATTTTTTTATCATAGCTTGACATGTGTGCCTCACATACAAAATGGTGTTGTTGATGAGCTTGTTAAGGTAGCAAGCAACTTAAAAATTCCAATGAAGTCCAGCAACAAGTTTGAGATTCATGTGAAACACCGTCCCACCATTCCAGACAATCAGCAATGTTGGCAAGTCTTTCAGGATGACAAAGAGATTAATCAATTTCTGCAGAATAAGGGTAAGTTCAAAGATACCTCCATAGATACAGAAAATGATGATGGTAGTGATGACATACAAATAAATCAAATGGAAGTACTGCAACTCAAATATAGCATCATTCCTAAGGGATTGGTCCCTTTGGAAGAACTCTTCGACCAAGATGATGTAGCTCGTAAACCAACATTGAGGCCAACTGAAAAGGGCATTGAAGAAGTAAATATTGGGTTAGCTGAGAATCCCAAGATGGTAAAATTATCAAAGTCATTATCACAAAAGGTAAAGGCGAAGTATGTGAAATTGTTGTCTTTATTCTCTGATGTTTTTGGATGGGACTACTCAGATTTAAAAACATACGACACAAATATCATTCAACATACTACTCCCATTAAATCAAATCAGAAGCCTTTTCGTCAAAAGTTCAGGAGAATCAATCCAAAGCTGCTACCATCGATTGAAAAATAGGTAAACAGATTGTATAAGTCAGGAATCATTGTGCCTATCTGATTTTCAGATTGGATATCAAATTTGGTGCCTGTGAGAAAGAAAACAGGTGAGATCTGTTTATGTATTGATGTCAGAAATTTGAATAAGGTTTCATTAAAAGACAATTATCCATTGCCAAAAATGGACCACATATTGCAGCGAGTAGTTGGAGCATCACGAATGTCACTACTCGACGGTTATTTAGGATATAATCAAATTCTAGTGCATGAAGATGATCGTGACAAGACAGCGTTTACCACTCTGTGGGGAACGTTTCATTATGCAAAAATGTCATTTGGTTTGAAGAATGCAGGAGCCACCTTTCAGTGTGCAATGGACATGGATTTCGCCAATGAGAAAGATGTGTTTTTAGTTGTTTACTTTGACGATTTAACTTTGTTTTCAAATTCTAATGAAGAACATTTGTACCATTTGAAAATTGTCCTCCAAAAGTGTAGAAAATATAGCATTTCGTTGATTCCCAAAAAGAGTCTTTTTGCCATGGATGAGGGCAAGCTCCTTGGCCACATCATATCTAAAGATGGCATCTGTTTTGACCCTACACGTGTTGAAGCCATTCAAAAAATTGAACAGCCCCGGAACAAGAAATTGAATTTTCTGCCTCGCTTCATTCCCAATCTAGCAGAGCATCTTAGAGAAATCATGAGCATGCTGAAAAAGGACAGTCGGGTAAAGTGGACCGAAGAGGTAGTGAAATCATTCGATTTAGTGAAGTTAGCTCTTTCTTCAGCTCCTATTTTAATCAGCCCATACTACACGTAGGATTTTATTTTGTTCTCATTTGCTTCTGAGCACACTTTTGCAGCTGTATTAATGAGAAAAGGGAAGGAGTTGAAAAACCCATTGCCTTTTTCAGTCAGATTATAAGAGACGGAGCATTTAAATACAACATTATTGAGAAACAAGCACTTGCGCTTGTAAAGGCCTTGAAATATTTCCGTGTGTATATATTGCATTCCCACATTCTAGCCTATCTTCCTAACGTAGCAGTTAAAGATATTTTGGTACAGGCAGATCCAGAAGGCAGATGGGGTAAGTGGATTGCTGCGTTGTTAGAGTATGATGTGGATATTAAACCAACCAAACTAATCAAAGGACAAGGACTTGCCAAGTTAATGGCTGAAACGAATCTCCAAGTTCTAGATATAAATTTGATTGTTGCCATGTCCGATGAAGATGAGGAGAGTTCATCAGTTTAGGTATCTGATATGTTTCTTTCCTCCCCTTGGCATGCTGACATTTTATATGTACTTCAGAATTTGTCTTCACCTCCCGGAATGCCTAGAAATAAGAGTAGAACATTGAAATTGAAAGCTGCAAAATTATGCATACTAGATTTTGCATTGTTTTGGAAAGACCCTGGTGGAATGTTATTGAATTGTTTGGTAGAGGAGGAAGCCAAAAGAGTTGTGGAAGACTTTCATAGAGTCGATTGTGGAGGCCATCTATTTTGGAAAACTACAGCAAATAAGATTCTAAGAGTAGGTTATTATTAGCCTTCACTGTTTTCAGATGTATATAAGGATGTTAAGAATTGTCACGAATGCCAAATTTTTTAAGAGAAGCAGAAACTACAGCCTTTGCCTCTCAAACCAATTGAAATTAGTGCAGCTTTTTAGCAGTGGGGATTGGATTTCATCGAGAAAATCCATCTGGCATCGTCAGGACAGCATATATGGATATTGACAGCCATAGACTACTTCACGAAATGGATTGAAGCGATTCCTACTCGACAAGACACGGATGCGGTAATTATCTCTTTTCTTGAAACCAATATTTTGTCACGTTTTGGGTGTCCAAGTAAGTTAATCACAGATAATGTAGTGGCATTCAAGTCTGAAAGGATGTTCGAGTTTTGCTATAAGTACAATATTAGCTTGGGACATTCAACCGCGTACCATCCTCAGGGAAATGGATTGGTGGAGTCATCTAATAAATCTTTGGTTAATATCATTAAGAAATTGCTAGAAATTAATAAAAAGGGTTGGCACAAGAAGTTAGTAAATGCACTATGGGCTGATAGGGTGAGTCAGAAAAAGTCTATTGGCATGTCTCCTTTCGAATTGGTATACGGGACAAACACGATTTTTCCTACTTCGCTTGCTGTCCCGGTAGTCAAATTGCTTCAAGAAGCCGGTAGTGAGGATGATCCTATGCAGAGAAGGATTAATTAGATGATTCATTTACAGTATACACGGGAGGAGGTATTTCAAAATACTTGCAAGTTGTAGGAGCGCATCAAAAAGATTTATGATCAGAAGGCAAAAGCGGACACATTTCAGTTAGATGAGGTAGTTTTGAGGTGGGATGCCCGACATGAAGACAAAGGAAAGAACAACAAATTTGAAAACTTATGGAAATGAATGGAGATGAGTGTCCTGGAGGGCCGATTAATGGTTGGCTGCTAAAGCAGTACCACTTCTGAGTATTTTCTGCTCATTTCATCATCATTGTACATATTTTTTTACTTGTGTTTTATTGCACATCTGTACTAACTTCTCATCTTCAGTCTAGGGCCCGCAGTGAAGGCTATAATTCTGAAAATGGAGGTTAGTTGGTTTGAAGTTTATCAAGTCTGTTGTATCATTCCTTTTAGTTTGTCAAGTTTGTCGAGTCAGTTTTGGTCAAAGTGGTTTTTGTTTTTTTAGTCAAATTATCAAAATTTTGTGTTGGAATAATGACTCCATAGCCCAATGGATGAAGGCACTTTCTAACTCTTACAGAGATTTGTTGTTCTTGGCATCTCCAAGGAGCTACCATCCCCATTGGAGCCAATGTTAGAGTCGGTCTAGTTATCCCTCCGTTAGAGATCAAAGCTCTTTTTTGCATTTCATGTTTAGGTCTCCCATCAGTTTCGATCAGTTTCATTTCGTTAGGCATGCCATAAATCTGACAGAATGGTTTGTGTCACTCATTCCCCTCATGTTTGGCACTGCTAGTTTCGGTTTGTTCATAAAAATCCAGAGGTCATATTTCTAGGTCATGACAAGTGTTCTCGGTCATTAGGACTAGGGTTAAGTTAATTTTTGTTTTGCAAACTCTAAGAAGACCAGCAAGCCAGAGGGATGTCCTTGATAGGTGGTTATCTCAAAGATTTGTATCATTATACAGATATATTAGGACTTCTCTTCAAAACTCTATTTTGAAGATAAGTCGTCATCTCAGTTTTGTAATAAATTTTTAAAAATTTCAGTTCTTGAATTTTCTAGGCACAACCATGGTCTCCTTTGCCAGATCATATCACAACTATCCCTGCAAAAAATTGTCAAAGAAAATCATTATTTCAACCAAATTTAAGGAGGAAACCAATTAGTCAGAAAACTATTAATCCTAAAAAAGTGTCAACGACAAAACATTACAAAGTGGGTTATGGACCAAGCAAAAATCAAAAGGGAGTCTTTATAAAGATATTTCAATACATTTTCAACTCATTATACATGCCAAGAGTGGAGAAGATCGTTCCAAAACGAATTTGTGAGTTTGAGTGGAGGTTGGAGCAGTTTTCAAGCACGCGATGCACTGGGCTAGGCTCGCGACGCACTGGGCACAAAGCCACAGCGTAAAATTACAACCGCGTCATGCATCAGGATGGCGCGGTGCACTGTGTTTGGAGCCCGAAACTTGTTTGGAAACGCATCAAATCGCCTCCTCTCCACATCAAATTGTGAGGTAGGCTCATATCCATTACCTCTGATTGGCTTTTAAAGGTTAATGTTATGGGTTCATGAAATGTTTTCCATAGAGATCCAAGTTGGAAAGCCCTCCTTTGTCAATGTAAAAAGTGTTGTAGGGTTTGAATGTAAAAAAGTGTTGTAGGGTTTGAAAAAAGTGTGTAACAAAGGTCGTGTTTTTCCCCCATTTTAGTTTGATTCTCATTCCCAAATTCACCCATTATTTTTCCCCATAAATTCCCTCATTGATCCTACACTACATTCCCTAAAATCCTAGTCCCTCACTTCTACTAAAACACATTAATCCTACCTAACATCCCAAAACCCCAAATCCAATATTTTCATTTCCCTTTCCTTCCCTTGTTACATTTTATTTCCAAAGTCCTTAATTCCCTAATGTTTTCCCTTTCATAATATTCCCTTGTGCATTTGTTTCCCCTTGGTCACAACATTGTTAGAGCAAAAAACAATTTGCATTCAATTGTACACATAGTTTTATACATCATCATATATATTCCAACATATCTTGTTTTCAAAGTCATGTCAGAGACGGAGTTAGTCTATGAGCAGGAGTAATACAGTGATTCTACACCGGAGGCTAATGTGCCACAGAGATATCACAAAAGTGACAAAGGTGGTCAGCATGTCAGGGAGGAGCCTACTTCTTTGGCTCAATTGCAGGCTTGCCCACTTGCCATGGATTGTTTTTAGCGTCAGTCATGTTTCCAATACTGTGAAATGATCTCACAAACCCAACATCATCGGGAACTAGTTCGTTTATTTGTTCTACATTTACATGATGGTCATGCAAACCTCGCCGAAGTGAATTTTACCTTTTCACCAAAGACTATTGCTCAGGCCACGGGATACCAAATGTAGGAGAGGAATGTAGCAAACGCTAGCAGTTAGACAGATTCTATTATGAGCCATACATGAAACCCAGGTATATGAGACACTTGAGTATGGTTTTTCCTTTCAGACTCCTTAGGGATTATTTTACACCGTTGATGAGACTCATCATTCGGTATTTCAGTTGCGAGGGCAGATTCTCGCGTCTTTATGCGTACCATGTCTGTTTGTTGATGCATTTCACGAGGGTACGTATGATGAACATTCCGTACTTCATGTGTCGCAACATAGAAAGGATGGTGACTTTAGTACAAGGGAAGAGCCTAGCACATCAGCATAAGAGCATATATCATTACACGCTGATCAAAATCATAGTGATACATTAGTTGACACAGCAGGGCATTACTTGGGAGGATTTCATCTCCCGTGACTTCTTCTCAGCGCTACAGCCGCCTCCCAAGATAGTTCATGATGATGGAGCACCTTCACACCAGCCAGACATTCCTGAGACTGAGCATATAAGTGCTCCTCCATACGTGACATACCAGCGAGGCCACAGGGCCTTATTTTCATATGCACGACGAGTACTATCTCCACCCAGGGTGGAAGGGGTCTCGTTGACTCCATCAACACAGTGAGTATTATCTCCACGTCATGTGGAAGGGGTCTCGCTTTCTTCTTTAGCACAGGTATAGATCCAGGACAGGGGCAAGAGGCCTATGCATGATGAGGGTCCTTAAGGAGGCTGGGACACGGATTTCATTGATGTTGATGCAAGCTCTCCTAGCTCGGAGCTAAAGCAGATCATCCATGAGCAAAGGGCTGAGAATGACTCACTGCAAAAGAAATTGCAGATGGCTTAGTAGGTGATAATCTACTTGGAGCAGCGCAACAAACATCTAGAGGATGAACATACACTATATGAGCTGCGGCAAATCTGTGAGGATCGAGAATTAGCCCGAAAGAGACCCGGTGATATGACACCGATTGATCGAGATTTTATGCTCATCCATGTGAACACTGATCTGGAGAAATTGTTGGAAAAGGCAAACAGAGACAAAGACATGCTTCGTCATATGAAAACTCATTATTGGGCTCGTATGCATGTCTGCAAAGAAAAAATGAAGATTCTAAAGAGGCGATTGAGAAAAGCACTAAAACGGTGAAAGAAGCCAGATCCACTCCCAATTTTGGCTGAGGCTTCATTAGCAGGGCATAATACATGATGGAGGGTGTTTACTTTGAGTTTGAGCAAATTCGGAGAGATTTTTGTCATTTTGAAAATTTTGTCCTAAAAACAGGGTTTTTGGCTCAACGCATAGCGCGTCGACGTGCGTGCTTAAGATTGGGACACTTGCTGGAGGAAAACTTTACGTTTTTGGATTTGTCCTGATAACTTATGGATTCTCAGCTATTTCCAAAGCATTTCATCAAGTTCTGGGTGATCAAAAGGCCCAAAAACACCATGAAAATCACCTTTCTGCCACCTTTTGCACCAACAGGAAGTACTTCCGAGAGAATGACATTTGGAGGGGGAAAATGAGCTCCAAATTGGAAAATTCCAATTGGGCTGGATAACAGACATCTAGGGATTTCCAACCAGCTATTGTGAGCTTGATTTGGATGCTGGGAAGTGCCCCAAAAATAGGTTGAAATGTGCACGACGCATAGGGCTCGGGTGCAAGGCGCAGAGGGCGTTTTGGCCAAATTTTGATCTTTCAGCTCAGGAAATGCAGCCAGTTTGACCAGTTTTGATTTGTGATATGTTTTTTCACTCCTCTTGATGTAATTAATGAAAAATTATGTTATTTTGACACTTAGTTACTTGTTCTAGAAGATTCATTCACCAAAAAGTGAAAATTTAATGAATGAATTGGTTTCCTACCTTATAGAGGCAAGTTGTTTTGACTGCCTAGATTGTAGTGCTTTATTTAGAGTTGGTTGAAACAGCTCCTAGGATGATGAGCTCGACCCCTAGAGGAAAGGGAATGGGTTGGCTTGCCTATATTATGCATTTTCTAAGTCATTTTCAGGGTTGGACTCTTGGGAAAAGCTTGACACTCTATTGTACATATTTTATCTGCATTTTTGGCAAAGGAAAGACCAGGGTTTTGCAACATTATTTGGGATTCATGTGGTTTTATGTGTTGATGTTGTGCTTCTTTCAGTATTTGCAAGTTTTTTATGTGTATCACTTTCCTTCTCCTATCTTCTGCAATTGAACAAATGAAGTGTTAAGGTAGAATCCATAATTTGCTATGCTCTGCCTTTAATTTTGTTTGATTTTCCATGTTTTCATCTGTTTATGGAGAATCCTTGAAAGTTTCTTGCTCTCCTTGACTTTTCACCAGTCAGATCTAGCCATTCATTCTCTTTAAAAGCATCAAGACAATCGCCTACCTTGCCCCAAGTAGACCTCTACAGAAACTATGCCTCATCCCCGCACCCAAAATTGCCTTTCCCTTAGATTCAATAAAACATAAAAAAAAATCAATTTCAAACTCCTTATACTTCATACCTAGCCTAAAATTAATTAACAATTTAGTCGTCTCGAGCCTCATTTATCACCTTTTGCTGAGATTGACCCGGAGAGAGCCCTCTCCTATCCTCGTAGGGCTAGCTACAAGGTTGAGCGTGGTTTGATGTAGCCTTGAGTTTAACCTTATTTCAGCCTAAGGTAGATTTGAGAGCTAACATTTATAATTAGTACACCATTTTCATTTAAATATTTTTAATTGTATTCCATACTATAAGTTTCTTATAACACATGAAATACATCCAACATCAAACTGATCATTAGTCCCAAGATCAGGTGCTCCATCGTCAATAGGCTCATGCGTTATATGTATATTGCTTCCCTTCTTTTTACAATTAAGCACATTACTTTATGGACAAAAATAATAAGCAATAGATTTTACAAGTAATTATTTATAAATGTTATTCGATTATTTTATTTGCCTGAGTTTTATGTTCAATGTTGGAAGAATGTGAAGACGTCAAGCTTGTCCTCCATTCAACCAAGTCTTGATAGTCATACTTGAAAGAAAGTTGCAAGTATTCCCTCTTTGGAGTCTCTTTAAATTTTGTCCCCTGCAATTTTTCATTAGAACATGAACTTTTCTTCTTCTGTGATATGAAATTAAAATTTTAACAATTTATAATTTGGATGCAAATTATTTTTTTATATACTTACAATTTTTGTGGCAAGTTTCAAGTCACCACCTAGGCCGTGATGATGTTACCCATGATTGGCTATTCAAGGATTTGTGTCTTTGGAAGTATCTGGGAGCCTATATTTAAGACATTAAAAAAATTAATTAGATGTCACAATGATCATAAAGCATTGTAATAATGTTATTAAATGTGCCTTATACCTTCTTGGTCTGGGTGGAGTCTTCCCTTCTTTTCAAAGTGCCTTCTCATGTGCATCTTCCATGATCACTCTCCACTTCATGATGCAGGAGCATCTGAACTTAGCCAACAGTGTGATTTTTTGTTCACATGTTGTGGTTAAAAGAGTTGAATTTCATGACCTGAGTGGTCAAAAAGTCAGTTTTAGTAGAGAGGGTTGGATCTCTCGAAGTTGAGTTTTACTTCCTTATTTTAATAGTTAGGAAATTATCTTATTTTAGAATAAGGCTAAGTTGGTAGCATAGGTGTGTAATAGAGCTTAAAGATAGAGATTTGAATGTTAGATTGATCTAAATAGAGATCGAGTTGTTAGTGAAATTAGAATAGAGTATGACTCATAAAAGAAAGAAAATGTAATGGAAAAAGATGAGCTGAGTTGAGATGATGGAGGTTTGAGTGAGAAGCGAGAGTTTGAGTGTTAGAGAGTGTCTAAGATTGAGACAGAGGTCAATATACTATTGTAATTGAGCCAAGAGAGCCAAGAATCTGTAACAAATATTATATTAACGAAATTGATTCAGTGTGTATTTGTATAGTAATCCTAGTGCAAACACTTATTTATTTCGGCGTGTCCATGTCCAAACAGTTAACTAGGTATTTTCTGTATTTTCACATTTTAACGCAAATCTCAGTGTTTATGGGTTTTATGTGTTTCAACACTAAATCGCGGTCATTTAGTGTTAAGGGTTAATTTTGCAATTAAACGCTAAAACCATTAATTAAGTGCTTTGCTTAAGGATTGAATTAATGCACGTGGTTGTATCCGAAAGGTGGGTTTTAAACAGTGAAGGTGGTTATTGGTTGGAGAAGGAGTTATAAGCAGCATTTTGGGGAAGGCACCCAATTCCACTAACCAAGTGACATGTAGCACTCGGGTGGAGAGAGAAAACCTCCTTTTAAGGCAGGTATTATCCATGCAAGTGGTTCACTTGAAATCCTTGTTAATCATTAGATCTAGCGCATGATTGATCGACGGTGGAGGATAAACGAGCTGTCTTGTTGATTGGATTTAGTGTTGACTGTCAGATATGATAGTGAAGAGATCTACAATGTGGATTGAAGCATTGCTTATAAAGTGAAATTCAATGTGGGACTGAAGTTTTAAACAAAAATTGGGGACCTCTGTGTAAAACTAGCCATGAATAGAGTCTACTGAGAGCACCAGATTGGTTCTAAAGTAACCAATATTCTAAAAGAAAGACAAACCTTGTTTTCACCAACCTACTGCGTCATTTTTGGTATCAGAGCACAAAGATTAAGATTGATTGTAGTAAACATTGCTTTCCTTCTTTTTACAATCAAGCACATTACTTTATGGACACAAATAATAACCAATAGATTTTACAACCAACTATTTATAAATGTTATTCAATTATTTTATTTCCCTGAGTCTTATGTTCAGTGTTGGAAGAATGTCAAGACATCAATCTTGTTCTCCATTCAACCATGGCTTGATAGTCATACATGAAAGAAATTTGTAGGTACTCCCTTTTGGGAGTCTCTTTAAATTTTGTCCCCTACAATTTTCGATTAGAACATGAATTTTTCTTCTTCTTTGATATGAAATTAAATTTTTAACAATTTATAATTTGGATGCAAATTTTTTTATATATACTTATAATTTTTTTGGTGTGTTTCAAGTCATCACCTAGGCCATCATGACGTTACCCATGATTGGCTATTCAAGGTTTTGTGTCTTTGGAAGTATTTGGGAGCCTATATTTAAAATATTAAAAAAATTAATTAGATGTCACAGTGATCATAAAGCATTGTAATAACATTATTAAATGTGCCTTATACCTTCTTGGTCTGGGTGGAGTCTTCCCTTATTTTCAAAGTGCCTTGTCATGTGCATCTTCCATGATCACTCTCCACTTCATGATGCAAGAGCATCTGGACTTAGCCAACAATGTGATTGTTTGTTCACATGTTGTGGTTAAAAGAGTTGAATTTCATGACCTGAGTGGTCAAAAAGTCAGTTTTAGTAGAGAGGGTTGGATCTCTCGAAGTTTAGTTTTATTTCCTTATTGTAATAGTTAGGAAATTATCTTATTTTAGAATAAGGATAAGTTGTTAGCATATGTGTGTAATAGAGCTTAAAGACAGAGATTTAATTGTTAGATTGATCAAAATAGAGATCTAGTTGTTAGTGCAGTTAGAATAGAGTATGACTCATAAAAGATAGAAAATGTAATGGAAAAAGATGAGCCGAGTTGAGTTGATGGAGGTTTGAGTGAGAAGCAAGAGTTTGAGAGTGTCTGAGATAGAGACAGAGGTCAATATACTATTGTAATTGAGCTCAGAGGGCCAAGACTCTGTAATAGATATTATATTAACGAAATTGATTTATTGTGTATTTGTATAGTAATCCTAGTGCAAAATCTTGTTTATTTTCGTTTGTGTATGTCCAAACAGCTAACCAGGTATTTTCTGTATTTTCACATTTTAACGCAAATCTTACCGTTTATGGGTTTTATGTGTTTTAACACTAAATCACAGTCATTTAGTGTTAAGTTTTAATTTTGCGATTAAGTGCTAAAACCATTAATCAAGTGCCTTCCTTAAGGATTGAATTAATGCACGTGGTTGTATCCAAATGGTGGGTTTTAAACAGTGAAGGTGGTTATTGGGTGGACAAGGAGATGCAAGCAGTATCTTGGGGAAGGCACCCAATTCCAATAACCAAGTGACATGTAGCACTCGGGTGGAGAGAGAAAACCATTTTTTCAGGTGGGTATTCTCCATGCAAGTGGTTCACTCGAACTCCTTGTGAATTATTGGATCTAGCGCACGGTTGATGGATGGTGGAGGATGAACGAGTTGTTTTGTTGGTTAGGTTTACTGTTGACTATTGGATCTGATAGTGAAGAGATCTATGATGTGGATTGAAGCATTGTTTATAAAGTGAAATTCAATGTGGGACCAATGTTTTAAACAAAAATTGGGGACCTCCGTGTAAAGCTAGCCATGAATAATCTACTTAGAGCACTGGATTGGTTCTAGAGTAACCAATATTCTAAAATAAAGACATAACTTTGTTTTCACCGACCTACTACGTCATTTTTGGTATCAGAGCACACAGATTAAGATTGATTGCAGTAAACATGCTACTGAGGAGAGGAACTGGCATTGGTTGAGGAAGACTTGAAGCAAGTGAAGTTCTTCTAGAAGTGATTTGAAGTCTATGTACGATAATGGAAACAATTGAGACTGCTCAGAGAAGAACACTTAGTGAAGGAGTTGATAGTGTTAAAGAAGAATCTTCTGAGGGAGAGGAAGAGGACGAAAATGAAACTATGAGAGTTATCAATATGTTGGTGAAATTAGGAGGAAAACCAAAGGTGGAAATCCTTATTTATGAAGGGAGTCTCAATGCAGAAGAGCTAATGGATTGGATCAGTTCATTGGACAAATATTTTGACTATGAAGAGGAAGCTGACGACACAAAGAAGGTGAAGTTTGCAGTTACCAGATCGAAGGGTCATGCAATTATTTGGTGGGATGAATTACAAACATCCATAATGAGGAAAGGAAAGTCCAATATCAAGAAATGGGATAAAATGGTTATTAAAATGAAAGCTAAATTTATGCCTAAAGATTATCTGCTAAATATTTTCAAACAATTGCAGAATTTAAGGGAAGAAGGAATGTTTGTTAAAGAATATACATAAGAGTTTTATAGATTGAGTATTAGAGCATGACATGCAGACAATGACATGGCAAAGGTAGCCAGATATGTCAATGGTTTAAGGTATGACATCTAGGATGAGATCAGCTTGTTGAGTCTGAAGACTATTGAAGATGCCTATCAAGCAAGTTTGAAGGAAGAAGAGAAGATGTTGAGAAAACAGAATCAGAGGAATAGAGGAAGAAGTTCAATAAGAGGTAGAGGAACTACCAAAACAATGCGTTAGGAACATCAACATGAAGAGGGAAGTTCAAGTAGTAGACCAACGCAGAGGGGAAATTTTAATAGAGGAAGATTTTCACCTAGAGGAAGAGGTTGAGGAAGAGATATTCGGTGTTACATATGTGGAGAATGGGGACATGGATCATGGGACTGTCCTCATAACAAAAAAACAAGTTAGAGCAATGTGAATGTCGCTAAGTCAAAGGAAGAGGATCATGAAGTTGCAAACAAGGAAGAATCACCTGAAGTAGGAGAATCCCTATTGTTGAAAAGGGCATTGCTTAAAGCTGAGAAAAAGATTGGAGAACCAGCTGAAAGGAAGAGTTTATTCAGAGCCACATGAAAATCTAAACTTAAATGTTGTAAAGAGATAATTAACAGTGGAAGCACTAATAACCTTGTTTATACAGATATGGTGGACAATTTAGGATTGGTAAAGACATTACAGCCTACTCCTTACAAAGTGTTATGGTTGCAGAAAGGACATCAGATCATTGTAGTAGAACAATGAAAGGTAGAGATATAGATTGGTATATATAAAAATGTGATATTGTGTGATGTAATTCCAATGGATGTATGTCCTGTATTGGTGGGAAGACCTTGGCAGTTTGATCGGAGAGCTATTCATGATGGGAGGATAAATACTTATACTCTCGAGAAGGATGGAAGTAAACATACACTGCTGCCATTGAAAGATGAAGCTGACAAGGGAGCACCTGAAAATAGTGTTACATTGATGAGTGGAAAGGAGCTATTGCAAGAGGTTGAAAAAGGTGAAGAAATTCATTTTTCTATCATAGAGAGACCTAAGGTAATTCTAACTTCCACAAACTTAGATGATTTACCTGAAGAAATCAAAACTTTGTTGAATGATTTTGTTGATATTATTGTGGATGAGTTGCCAAATGCATTTCTACCAATTAGAAGTATTAGTCGAAATATTGATCTAATACCAGGAGTAAGTTTTCCAGAAAAAGCATCATATATACTACCTCCTCAAGGGAATGCAGAAGTTGGAAGACAAGTGCAAAAATTGATCAATAAGGGACTAATCAGAGAGAGTCTTAGTCCATGTGCTATACCAGCAATACTTAGTCCAAAGAAAGGAGGTGAATGGAAAATGTGTACAGATTCCATAACCGTAAACAAGATCCCTATCAAGTATAGATTTCCTTTACCACGCATGGATGATTTGATGGATTGTTTGAGTGGATCAAAGTATTTTACTAAAATAGATCTAAAGATTGGATATCATCAAATAAGAATTAGAGAAGGAGATGAATAGAAGACTGCATTTAAAACAAATAGTGGGTTGTATGAGTGGTTAGTGATGCCTTTTCGACTCACTAATGCACCTAGCACATTCATGAGATTGATGAATGAAGTCTTAAAGGAATATGCAGGCAACTTTTTCATTTTTTATCTTGATGGTATTCTAGTCTTTAGTGGAAGTAAAGAAGAACATCTAGAGCATCTTAAGTTGTTTCGAATTACTCTGCAAAAAGAGAAAATACTGATAAATCTAAAGAAATGTAGTTTCATGAAGGAAGAAATAATTTACTTGGGATTTGTAGTTTCTAAAGAAGGATTCAAAATGGATCCAGAGAAATTCCAATAAATTTGGAACTGGCTTATTCCAAGTAATGTATTTGAGGTAAGAAGCTTTCATGGCCTTGCAAGTTTTTATAGGAAATTTATCAGAGGTTTTAGTCAGATTTGAGCGCCAATTTTTGAAACAATAAAGGAAACTAATCAAAAATTCAAGTGGAAAGAAGCACCAAATAGGAACTTTAAGTTGATGAAGGGGAAAATCACAGAGAAACCAATTTTGGCTTTACCTGATTTTGAAAAGGAATTTCAAGTTGAAACAGATGCTAGTGGAGTTGCAATTGGAGCAGTTTTGAGTCAGGAATAGAGACCAATAGCATACTTTAGTGAGAAACTAAATGAAGCTGAGAAGATTTATCCTTATTATGATAAATAATTTTATTCTATTGTACAAGCCTTAACGAAATGGAGACATTATTTTCTAGCAAAGGAATTTATATTGTATTCTAACATTCATGCATTCCAGTTCATAAACAACTAGCCAAAATTGAACCAGAAAGATGCCAAGTGGGTAGATTTTTTGCAGAGCTTTACTTTTATGATAAAGCACACAAGTGGTAAGTTGAACAAAGTTGTTGATGCTTTAAGCAGGATAAGTTTTATTGTGCAAGAATTCAAAGTTGGTGTTGTAAGATTTTAAGAAATGGTTGAAATGTATAAAGATGATGCAAATTTTAAATATATCTATATAGCAGTTCAAAATCCAATAGTTCATAATAGAATTCAGTGGTAATATTATCTTATCCAAGGAGGGTTATTGTTTAAAAGTAACAAGTTGTGCATTCCCAAATGTTCTATGAGGGAAAACATAACAAAGGAGAAACATAGTGGAGGATTTTCTAGTCACTTTATAGAAGACAAAACCTTTGCAGAGGTAAATGCTTCTTACTATTGGCCAAAGATGCAAATTGATGTTAAGAGATTTGTTGAGAAGTGTAGGATATGTCAGCATGCTAAAGGGAGAATCCAAAATACAGGATTGTACCATCCATTACCAATACCAAACTGACCATGGGATGCAGTTAGCATGGATTTTGTTTTGGGCTTACCTAAAACTCAAAGGGGGAATGATTCTATTTATGTTGTGGTAGATAGATTTTCTAAGATGGCACATTTCATTGCATGTAAGAAGACTAGTGATGCAACACATATTGCTAATCTAACTTTTTCAGAAATTGTAAGATTACATGGATTTCCTGTAAGTATTGTGTTTGATAGAGATACAATGTTTGTAGGGCATTTTTGGAGAACTGTTCGGAAGAAACTGGGAGCTAACCTTAGTTTCAGTTTAGCATACCATCCTCAAATAGATAGACAAACCGAGGTAGTAAACAAAAGCCTGGGGAACATATTGAGAATTTTAGTGTATCAGAGTCCTAAATGGTGGGATTTAGCACTAGCGGAAGCTGAGTTTTCTTATAATGACACTCCAAACCAAAGTACTGGAATGAGTCCATTTCAAATCTCCTTTGGGACGAATCCAAGAGGTGTGTATGAGCTCAAAGATTTGGGTAAACAATTGATCAGAAGTGCAAAAGATGAAGAGTTTGTAGAGCAGATGCAGAGACTACAAGAAGATGTCAAAGACAGATTGCACGAAAGCAATGGAAAATAAAAATAGAGAACAGATATGAAAATAAGATAGAAGGAAGTCCAGGTGGGAGACTTAGTGATGGTGTATTTGAGAAAAGAAATATTTCCTACTAAGACTTACAATAAACCGAAAATGGAAAAGATAGGACCATTAGATTTATAAGAAAGTTTTCAAGTAATGCTTATGAAATTGAATTGCCAAAAGGGATTGGGTTATCACCTATCTTCAATGTTGCATATTTGTATCCATACGAGGAGACAGAGATAGAGATATAGGAGGAGACTACAGAAGATGAAGTTCAAACTTTGAACTAGGAAGAACAAATGCCAAAGATGTTGGCATTATGGCTAAAGTGTTGTACTTGACGGCAACACCCATGGCATGGCTCTTAATATGATGAGAATTAAAAAGTTTATTCATGTGGAGAAAATTTCACGGAATTTTATGCAGAGAAAAGTTTATTTCATGTGGGAAAACTTACCTTTGGTCCATGGTAGTTAGTCCTTGGAATTTGAACCTATGGTTTTTTGGACCATGGCATCTCGACAGACGTGTTGATCCCTAGTATTGAGTTGATGGTATTGGTTTGTTATGGTTTTGGCCCATGGTATTGTTTTATTTTATTATTATTATTGAGCCCCATGATCCATGATTTGAGGGAGAGCTTGCCTATATAAAGCAAAGGAGATCATTTGGCTTAGGCATGCTTTTGGGTTGAATATCTTA
>APFE030268400.1:20970-44321 GCA_000404065.3 Pinus taeda | reverse complement strand
CACCTCTGGATGTTTGTGATGTACTATTAGGCCAGCCATACTTGTGGAGCCGACATGCTGTGTATGAGTCAAGGCCTCGTGCTGTCATTATTTCTTTGAATAATTCATTATACAGGATACCAGAGGTAGCCCCACCTACTGCCACGTCTTTGATCACTGCTAAGAAAGGCAGCAAGCTCATCTCACAGACTAGGACATTCATTTTCTGTCTGGTTCGCTCCGAAAGTAAGGGGAAGTTTGTTACTACATCCATGACCCCCACCAAGGGTTCCTCCATGCAGCAGCAGCAACAGAGGTATACAGTCATGACAGAACACAGGAACAACTTCTCCTCACCCACAGGGGTACCACACAAGTTTCAGGTGGGCAGCAAAGTCTGGTTGCATCGACAGAAAGAATGCCTTACCAGAACCCATCAGAAGCTCCGCCCACTCCGACGTCATCCTTACACCAATACCAAGGCTATGGGCAACAATGCTTTGAAGCACAACATTCCTCCATTCCTTCGCTTGCACCAACTGTTCAATGTGGACTGCCATCGACCATGCTTCCCACCATTACTGGACACATTAGAGATTGCAGGACAAGTTCAGCAGATGGAGGAGCTCAACGCAATGGGGACCATTGCTTCCTAAGGGGGGAGGAATGATCCAGGTGGATGTTGGTGGCCACCCACCTATCCCATTTGGACCCCCGCAACTGTCTCTTTCAGTTTTTCAGTTTCCGTAATTGTAGCACAATTTACTATTTTTAGCAGTTTTTTCGGGTCCTGAACTTCCGGAGCCGTTTTGAGGCCCTAAACGACGTTTTTTGGGAAATCTGGGGGCAACATGGGTCCATGGACCAATGTGGCCCTTCCCAAAGTGGTAGTTCTCGGATAGATCTTTCTAACGAGCTATCATACGCAACAAACGGAGATCATATGCCAAAGTTACGACCCCGGGAAATTGATGCACCAATTTACCCAAAACGGGGCCCACAATTTGGCGTTTCATCTTCTAGGGTTAGGTTTTGGAATGTGAAGGGTTTTCCATTGTTTCTCAACAATAAATAGGCCTTCGAGCCTCATTGTAACACAGTTTTGGAACGGTTCAAAGGCATGTAGCCGCACATCTCTTCTCAGAGATAAGTTACCATCGCCCTAGCTGGTTTATTTCCAATTCTGGTTGTAAGCATATTTCGGTATTTTTCATTAATGAAATGAAGTATTATTTCCGCTGCATATTTGTGTATATGGTTATCTCTGTATTTTATTGCGTTCCTATTTAAATCCGGATCACTCAGCGGACATCCCTAAACGCTCCAAGTATTGTTCCATGTCCCATAGAAAGTTACCAAGAGTTTTCACACTCCTTGTCCCGTCATAAGAATCCAGTTCTTTGACTTTCACATGAGCCACTCCTCCACCTAAGTTGTGCCCAACAACCTTCTTTAAAACTACAATCTCATTCTGAGCATCATCAAGATCTTTATGAAATTTCAAGATTTATGCCAAACCTTGATCTCTTGCTTCACTGATCTCTTTCAATTCCTTTTCTGTTTGTATGAACTTCCATTCAGTATAATCGTACCGAACCTTGAGGTCTTCAAGCTCCCCTTTCACCTTTGCATAGCCTTCCCAAACCTCAATGTTCTAGGCCTTCATCAAAGCCATGTCAAAATCCAACTCCTCCATTCAATCCAATACCCTGTCCAAGAAAGCATCTTTAGCATCCCTGCCAGATTCACCCATCACTACCTGAGGTTCCTCTGCCATCTCAGCCATCTGCTTCCTTTGTAGTCTGGTATAGACCATAAACTGATATCACCTGCAAATCTGAATCACTAAAGCCCGTAGAATATGTTGCTCTGATACCACCTGTCACACCCCTAGCCTGGCAGTAGTCTTTCAACCGCGTATGGGAGGTGCGGCACCACCACCCGATTTCTTTTCACCAATACTTTCAAGTGTGGACTACGCCTAACATTCCATACTTAGTTTATTTTTTCACTTTCTAAGTACAAAAATTCATAACACAGCGGAAACATTCATTTACACATAGGCACAACAGAAATATAATGGGAGGGGCAACTCCCTGAAGATGAGTCTGCCCACAATAATAATGATAATAATTCAAAATATATAATATCATCCTTTGGAGATGAACCCCAACTTCCTTCTCATAATAACAGTAAAAAACCAACACTTGGTCTGCCACCATGCAACCTACCTGAACTGTTGTTCAAGAGCACACACCCTTCACTGAGTCTGGTCACCCAAATCACTGGGCAGAGGTGCCCACACCTGGGCCACCCTCCGCACCGACCATCGTGACAACCGGCTCAACCTCGTCGTGTCGTTCACCCAAGCTTGTCACACCGTGCAGACCTACCTGTAGTGCCCACTGACTCGACCTTCGTTTAGTGCTCGCCCACGTGCCCACCAAACTCACCACAATTCAACCTTCCACCCAGACTCACCGTTCATGTCTATCGCAGTGTGTCACCCGACCGACGCTCCACCTGTAACCCGTTTGCACCTCATGTGCCCACCCGGCAACTCGCTTGCTCTGTTGCACCACTCATCAATCTATCACACCACACTGCAACTCGTTCTGCCAAAACATAGAACCACCCCACCGCAGACACGTTCAACTCAACCACCGATTCGCCCATCGCGCGAATCGCCCACCCGTCCGCCGAACTGTCCACCTACAGCGCCGTTCATCCCGATTCGCCTGTCTATGCAGCGTGCCTGCCCGGGTCGCCCACCCAACCTATAGCTTTTCCGCCCAAACTCTGCATCTCGTTCAACCTAACTCGGTGCTTTGGTCAGGGTACCCTCTTGCACCTTGCCACTCACTTTATGCGCCCAACCTATTCGCTCACCCTTCAACCTTAGCTCACACTTTTTAGACTTGCAAGATGTGATTTATTGCTTTCTCCATCCACTCAGCCACCAATATATACCCTCTGCCATGTATAACTCATGGATCGGCCCACCCAGGCCAACCTGCCCATTTGGCCAACTCTCCCACATAAACATGTCGGCTCACCCACTGCACACATCGGCTCACCCACACTGTCAAGTCGTCGGGTCCACATGCCAAACTCGCACGGTATAAGGTGCCCTTTGCGAAGTTCGCCATACTTAGCCAAATTATCAATTCTTGGTTTTTCAACACCTCCATTGGCTCGTCACACTCGTTCCACATGCGCCTTTAACCGACCGCCCAGCTCGTCGCTCTCCTCCAACTCGTCCCATCATCACAACAAAACGTCGCAACCAACATGCATGCTTGCCGACTCATCACTCACCCAGCTCGTCGCACATAACCGAAAGCGCTCACCCAACGCGTCGCACATTGCATCTGCAACTCGTGGGCTTGACACAATGGATCCCGAATGTGATACAGTTATGGGTTGCAGTGAATACATCTGTCGAGTCTGCCGGTTCGCACATCACCCATTGCATAGTGCAGCAGTCATTATGGAGAATCACCCCTAGTTCTCCGATTGCGATTTGCAACACTGATAGACTATGGACGTCGATGATAAAGCTGTTGGGTTCAAGGAAATACGTTGATTCTCTGTTTATTCTGTCGGTTAAGGAGTAAAGCACTAATTCTTTATATCATTCCACCGATTTAATGGATTCAATGCGAAACGGTCTGTGAACTGTTTTTGATAGAGGTTTTTCCTTGTTTGACATGCTTGTTACCTGCATACTATTGCAAACCCAAGACCCTCTGTTTGAAACAATCGTGAGCTATCTTCGGACTAATATACCGATTGTTGAAACAAATCGCTTGCTAAACTTGTCATTTGTTGAAACTGCTATGTTTATGAAGGAATCTGCCCACCAGAATATAAAGTGGGTTATCCACACAGCGATAAAGAGAGGGTAGCAGAGAGTAGTAGATTTACAGAGCAGAGCAGCGACACCTACTCTTGGCAGGTGGCCAGAACCTTACCTCAAAAATCAGAAGGTTTTGAGAGGATGCAAAATCTTCACTTCTTCGAATTGGGCATTCGGATAGGCTATTTTGCACGATTTTTCGCCAAGAAGTCAGTGGTGTTGTATGTTTCTAGAGCTAGGCTCTCCATTTTTCATCTATCTTCTAGATTAGAGGTATAAGGGTGTTTATGTAAAATCTGCTTGTACTTCTTCTCGTTTCATACCATTTAATGAATGAAGGCTTCCCCACTATTGAACAGGGCCCAAAGATATAATCCAAATTGGATGAACTCCATAATCAAATCTTTGTGTTTTAATCTCATGCATGATTATGTCTTTTTATCTTCATTTTATATGCGTATATTTTTATAGTTTTTAAATGCTCTGTTACATTTAATTTTGATATATCTATAAGCAAAAAAATCCTAAATCACTAACTAAATAAAAAATAAATAAATAAAATTATTCTAAAAAATAAATTTCAACAAATTTAATGAATATCATTCCTCCGTGCTAAATATATTCAATAAAACTAATATTATATATATAATTAAAATTAAAAAAATTAGCAAAAACACTTGAGAAATGACCATCTAAATCATAAAATAACGTTCACAAAATTCTCAACCATATGAAAATGACTTTTTAAATATTTCACTTTGATGACCAAAAATTAAGTAATCAAATTACTTTATTTCGTTTTTATATCTACATTTTTATTTCTCATCCTTTTTTTATTAAAGTACTTCTCCCCTCCTTATTTCACTTTGACCATGAACTTTCGTGGGAACTTTATCGCGCACGAAAAGTTGAATTAGTTGAGAAAGTACGTGGGCGGATCATTCCGATATTTTGGTTTTATTTATTCGTTTTTGTCAGTGGAGTGTTAAAATGTGTGATGATGATTCCGTTTTTAAGATATTTTTTCGTGTCAACTATGTAATTCACCTTTCAAAAGTGGGCTCGCTCGTCAATGGTTCATCTTAAAAATTTAGATTTTTGTTTTTTTAAATAAATTATGTTTAGCGTTAATATTTACGAACCCTAATAGTTAACTATTTCAATTAAACATTCCTCGTATAAAATCAGGTGTTACGCAGGGCCGGTCCATCCAAATTGTCACTCACCATATAATTAGATGGCAATGCCCATAAAAACTTGAGGTAGTTGAGTAGGGCAAACATATTTTTCTTTGTTATTTTCATTTAAAATTTGGGTTTATTGTATTGAGATTAGTTAGCAATTATAACTATATACATATTTTTATTTATTTTAAGAATATTGTGATCAACTAGATTGAGGTTTTATGGGATTTTAGAATATTTTTATTTAGATTTTAAGTCTATTTTGGTGAAGCATTTTTGCTTGTTTCAATTGATCTAATAGATTATCTATCTTTGGCAAAAGATACTTTTTAAGTGTGATTTTGTTCAGCACCTTGTAATCTATACACATTCACAAAGTCTTGTCCTTCTTTGACACAATGATGATGGGTGACCCACATGGTGATGTGCTTGGTCGAATGACTCCCTGTTCTAACAGTTGCTGCAATTGTTTATTCACCTCACTTGCTTTTATAACAAATTGCTTGTATGCCCCAATGGTTGGCAATGGGGAGTCTGACAATAACTGGATCTCGTGCTCCACTTCCCTCTTAAGTGGTAACCCTTTAGGCTCTAAGAACACCTCCCTATATGCATGTATCAACTCTTTTAATTGTTGTTTATGTTTCTTAGTACACCCCTCTAGGGATGCCTTCCCTCTTACTCGCTCTTCTAGAGATTGATTTTCTCTTGAAATCAATAAAACATACTTCTTACTAGAACTCATCGATTTCTTTGCTTGGTTGGCACATACTAATGAAATTTTTTACTTGCCTTTGTGCACATTGATGATGAACGATTTTCCATCCTTAACAAGCCAATATTGGTTGGCTCGCCACATGAATATTGCATCTCACATGTACATGTAGGGGCTCCCAATCATGACTTCACATACATCAAGGGGAACCACATCTAGTTACTTCATCAATAAAATCACGACAAATGGCAAATCTAATTTTGCATTGTTTTGTTACCTTCAGTTTGACATCCTTATTTACCCATCCCATTGGATATGGGCTTTGATGATCACAAAAATCCAACCCCAACATCTTGACCAGCTCTGTTGCAATGACATTCGCCTATGATCTTGAGTCAAACAAAGCATCAATCTTTGTCTTCTTGACCTCTATTTTTATATGGAAGGGTTTGGTCATTTCTTTCTCTTCCTCTTGTTGAAGGCTACTCGGATTCACCTCCTTCTACACTAACGTACATACAATATTCTCATCCATGTATGAGTTTCTTTCAACTTGGTTGCTTGAATCAGTGGCCATGAGATTCTTCTTCTTATTATCTTTCTTTTTGTTCTTCAAGTTTAGCTCTAAATGTAACTTCCAACACCTCTCTTTTGTATGATCGTCAATGTTGCAATGCTAATGCGACAAATTTTTACCCCCCAAAAAATTCATTTGGTGCCTCAAAATCCTCCTGAAAGGTTTGAGACCCTATTTTGCAAAATTGGGCCCTGCTAGTAAAATTGGTAATATGAGTTGATTTCTCCACTTTTTCCACTCTGAAAGTGGTTAGATGGATGGAAAACAATATAATTATCCAATCTAGATCATGTAATGTATTTGGGCCATTGTTTTCTCTTCTAAGCTCACACCATCAAGGGTCATTTTCTAACCTTTATTTGACACCATATGCTAAGACATATATAGAAGATCAAAATATACTATCACATCATGAATATTTTGCTCATAGAAGACATAATTAGCAAAAGGATATTACAGTGTGTAATGTTCCTAATGGAAATTTTCATAAAGAAATACACCGGAACCATAAATTTATGCAAATCCCCAAATGACAATTTTTTATTAATAATATATGTTGTGGTACAATGAGTTGGGGGAAGTCCACCTGGGCTTGCACAAGGAAAGCTACAAGCACCAATTGATGAGTACAAGAAATCCCAACAACTACAATAACCAACTCCTCTAGAAAACTGCGTTGTTGCTCCAAAACTACATTGCTGCCTCACTTCGCCCCCTGATTTGTCCACTCTTTGGTGGCCAGAAAATTCTAGGAATTTGGGATTGTGATCCTTGCCCAAAACCTTGAAAAACCAAGAAAGGGTTTCCATTGGTTCCAACCTTCAAAAATTAACCCTTCACAACTTGGCCCTCCTCCAAATACGAATTTTGTTGTTGTGACCGATCCTGTCAATCTCTGCACTCCCAACTCAAAAGCTCCTCCTAAAATGGCCCTCCAATTGATATCCAAACTTCCCAGCTCCAAAATTCTTGGGATAATGTTGCCCCAAAAAATCTCACTCCAATGATTGCATAGCCCCTATGTTGCTGTTACTCTCCCTGCTCTGCACTGTTGTTACTTGCACTTGTTGTTTGAACTCAACCTCCTTGATGTTATTCTCATGCAACTGTAACTCAACCCACTTACTGCTACTTTCCTGTTGTTGTAACTCAACCCTCCTGTTACTCCTTTCCCTGTGGTTGTAACTCGATCTCCTTGTTGTTACTTCCCCTACTGTTGTAACTCGACTTACTGTTGTTGTAACTTGACTCACTGTTGCTGGTATGACTTGGAATGAAGTAGAACTCCCTCCTAGGGTTGGCACTCAAAGTCCACCGAAACAAGGGTTAAGATCTCTGCTAAGAGAGACTCGTGTGCTAAACAACACAATATTGGCTTAGCTGATTAGCTAAGGAAAATTCAATTTTCGAATAGACAAAAGACCCCTATTGCTCCTTCATTCCTTCCTTTTATAATTGTTGGCCATGCAACCCTTGTGGGTCCCTCCACCAATTTGATTTTCCTCAAGGAATTCGAATTCTTTCTTCCATAAGTGTGTGCTTTATGTGGGCCCCATATTCCACTACCCATTTAATTTTATTTTTCTCTAATGTTGGTGGCCTCCATTTTTCCCAAAAATTACGTGGGACCTCCCTCAACCCACTTTCCCTAAGTTTTCATGCCAAAACATTCCCAAAGCCCAAATTTCAAAAATGGGAATTCTTCTTAAACAAAATTCATTTAATTAGGGACATTATAGTCCTCCCCACCAAAAATTTCTTGTCCTCAAGCAATGGCTGAACAATCACCCTCTCAATCAGCTCACCCATACAATCACTGCACACAATATCGGGGTCCCAAATGTACCACCAAGTCACCCTAAACCCTTGCACCATCCTTTCATAAATGAATCCCTCGATACCATGCTCCCATGCTAATCTAAAAAAGATGCCACCATGCCAAAGCTGCGCTACTTTTATTATGACTGACTGCCCATCGTGCCCATGTCATATCCTCCTCTCCTGGAACCCGATGGTGAAATACTGATAAAGGCCAAATACATCCTACCCAAGTATCTCCATGATGCCAAAGCCTACCCATCCAAAGCTAACCCTGAACCTATGTAGTAACAGGGAAATTTTGCCTTGCCATACGATGAAGGCCTCCCAAAACCCCCATGTGCCGGCCCAAGAGTGAACTAGATCACTCTCTACCATGTCTCCGCTCATCACGAGACAGAGTGATCTATCAACAAACTGAACCCCTGGATCACATAGATAGGCCTTTTGCAGCATAGCTCTAACAACTGTTGGAATCCATATGTGCCTCATCTCTAGTTCTTCCATGCAATCAATATATAGGATCCAGATATCATGAACTAATCTGATGTGTGCTAAACAACCTTGTGCCTACCACTGCATAGTATTGATGACTGCTGCAAACCACATGTGCCAAATAGATACCCCTTGAATGCAGTTAATAGACAAATGTCTGATGCTCATGACCATCTTAGTGTATGTGGATCTATTTTGCTCCATCCAATCATCACCACCAGGTATGCCATCTGCACCCTCAGTCAAGTGCCAATACAACATCTGAAGCCTGAATACCCACTGGAAAATTGCCTCATCTATACATAATATCCCCTGCACATGCATGGTCCCGACATGCCCTAATAAAAGAGTGACAGATGTCTCCCTCGTTACTAGCTCCCTAGCGTAGGCTCTGTGATGAACGATATGCCACCCCTGTAGATGATCACCTCATCCCCCAACCTATGGCTGTCAGCTGACACACCAACCCAATGCCACTGTTGATAAGTCTCTTCCCCAATGTGCAGAGTGCCATCCAAATATCTCAGGTGAGCTCCTCGTCCCTCGCTGCTGATGCCCAGAGTGCAAAAAGACAAAATCAAAATTGACTGCGCCCATGAGGGATGTAGAAGAGGGTCATGCGTGTGAGCCCCCGTGGATACTATCAAGTATTGCCCATTTTTGTCCCCATAAATCCCAGGTGAAATACACCCAAAGGTATGCATGGTGTCTCCGTTCATGGGTCTCCCTAGAGGCAACACTCCAAGGCCTCGTTGTAGAGCGTCATACACCCTTGCATACCACTGATCATCCTAATACTCCTCGACATGCCACCATACACCACGATATACCATTGGATACCCTCGGCTACGACTATGCCATCCTGTACTGTCCTGTGTATCACCTGTGTCATTGCACCTGTCACTCCCCGCATGTACTCAATGTGATGTGAGGCACTCCTCCTACCCCAGAGTGTAAACTAGCAAGTTATGGTATACACCAATGCATCTCCATGCTCCTCTATAGGCTACTGCTCCTTGTTGCATAACCCTGCACACCACTAGGTGTTATGGTCTAGAATCGTGTCTGTATGCATCGGGTCGCGCCTCCTTATCCCTCTTGGTAAATCTGAGTGCCCTAAATCTGCTCCTGCTAGAGGGGATAACTCTACTATGTCGATCCTCGGTGACCCCTGAGTCCTAAACATCAAAGGGAGAACATTATCCCCATACAATGCCTATTCTGTTGGCCTATCCATGTCACCTTCTCCAACCATCCCCTGCCAGAGAGCACTAATCATCTTACAAGCCCATGCACAACCAACATGCCGAATCAACCCATGGTGTTTGCTCATAAACCATCTAGCCGATAGTGCCAACTGAAACTCCCCTAAGGAACACATGCACTCAAGCACTGCGTTGACTGCAATGCCATAGCCATCATGTATGTCTGATGTTGAATAGGAAGCCCCGCTTGGATCCCAATGCTAATCTGGGCCTCCAGTACTCTCGATGCCTGGAATCTCCCACAGATCTTTTCTATGGATTATGTCCATCTCCATGAGTCCAGCCCCCTCCACCATGTATCAACTTAAAATCTCTCACCATCCAACCCCAAGAAAGGTGTTGAATGCTTGAACTCTAGTACGTAAAACAACCTCAACATGTTGACGTTGTACCCTATGCAACTCAGGTTGTGCCATCTCACTATCTTGGTCAATGCATGAAATCAAACTAGGTATCTTTGTCTCTTTTTGTCCAATGGACAAAGGTAAGCTCGCAGTGCTGCTAGCAACTCTATGTATGCTTGAAGAGAGATGCTCTCACTCTCCAATGTGCACTCTAGCTGCACCAGTAGGGAATCCAACTGCTCCTCAACATGAGTCAATTTGGTCGTGGACTCAACACAAACTGCTCTCATGACCTCCAACTCCTCGTTTTGTTGCAGAATGGCCTCTCATAATGTGGAGGCCTTTTTTCTCAATACTAAAAGGCTAGCCCAATACTGATGAAATTATGGAGGGCGGTTATCCCCTGTAAACTAAGTCACTGCTTTGGACCCCTCTGTCTCTTCTAGTACCTCCTCAACGACAAGTATGCCTCTAGGCACCTCACAACATGTTGTGGGCGGCCATGTTCTAGAAATTAGGTCATAGCACCAGTTACCTCATCAATTATTGCCATCTTGTCAATAGATGGCCCTCCAAGTGTACGCTCTACTCCCTTAACCAAGGTGTCAACTGGAGCTACCAATGAGGCCTCTGACAATGGTGACTCCTACACCACACCGAATATATTAATGTGCCCCTCACCATCCTATGTGTACTCCTTCTCAACCTCCTCCTTGATATTTTGACATCTAAAGCTCAGTCTCCACTAGCAGAAAGGCCTCCTAAACTCATCCTTTAACTGTCCTCGTTCTATCCACTCCCTTTGAGGGGGTCTGGTGTCCTTTTGGTCAAATCTCTCCACGAGCCTCTGTGTGAACTCTGTGTAGGATGTGATACATACATTACCCAAAGGGATCAACCCTCAGTACCACCACTCCATAGCATCTCCATCCAAGTGCAAAGTGGCATGTCTAATACCATTTGCCTCCCTCACGGGGTTTAGCTAGAAATATGTGTCCAATTCTTGTACCCATTTTCTCACAGAACTCCTAGCTGAACCATCAAAGTGGGTGAGGGTCATTTTTCCCTCAATGATACTCACTCTCCCTTGATCCATGGGTTTGCCTATAGTTCACCCATCACAATGCATACATGCCCAAATATTCCATGATTTTGCTGGCTACTCCACAACTGACCAAGATCGTGCTCTGATACCACTATAATGTTTCTAATGGAAATTTTGAGAAACAAATACACAGGAACCAGAAATTTCTACAAATCCCCAAATGGCCAATTTTTATTAATAATATATGTTGTGGTACAATGAGTTGGGAAAAGTGCACCTAGGCTTGGACAAGGCAAGCTACAAGCACCAGCTAATGAGTGTAAGAAAGCCCAACAACTGCAATAACCAACTCCTCTATAAAACTGCGTTGATTCTCCAAAACTACATTTATGCCTGACTTCGCCCCCTGATTTGTCCACTCTATATTTCCTAGAAAGTTCTAAGAACTTGGGATTGTGATCCTTGCCCAAAACCCAAAAGAAGCCCAGAAAGGGTTTCTCTTGGTTCCAAACTTCAAAAATTGACCCTTCACAGCTTGACCCTCCTCCAAATACGAATTTTATTACTGTGACTGATCCTATCAATCTTTTCACTCGCAACTCCAATAATCCTCCTCAAATGGCCCTCCAAATGATCTCCTAGCTCCCTAGCTCCAAAATTCTGAGGATAATGTTGCCCCAACAAATCTCACTCCAATGATTGCACAGTCCCTGCATTGTTGTTACTCGCACTTGTTGCTGGAACTCAACATCCTTGTTTCTATTATCCTGTAGGTGTAACTCGGCCCTCCTGTTGCTACTTTCATGTTGTTGTTACTTGACCCTCCTACTGCTCCTTTGCCTGTGGTTGTAACTTGACCTCTTTGTTGTTACTTCCCCTGTTATTGTAACTCGACTTACTGATGTTGTAACTCGACTCACTATTGCTGGTACGACTTGGAATGAAGTAGAACTCCCTCCTCCGTCTGTCACTTGAAGTCCACCGAAGCAAGGGTTGAGATCTCTGCTCGGAGACACTCGTGTGCTAAACACCACAATATTAACTCAGTTGATCAGCTAACGAAAATTCGATTTTCGAATAGAAAAAAGACCCCTATTGCTCCCTCACACCTTCCTTTTATAATTGTTGGACATGCATCCCCTGTGGGTCCCTCCACCAATTTGATTTTCCTCAAGGAATTTGAATTCCTTCCCTAAGTGCGTACTTCATGTGAGCCCTGTATTCCACTACCCATTTAATTTTCTTTCTCTAATGTTGGTGGCCTCCATTTCTCCCAAAAATTAAGTGGGGACTCCCTTAACCCACTTTTCCTAAGTTTTCATGCCAAAATATTCCCAGCACCCAAATTGCAAAAATGGAAATTCTTCTTAAACAAAACTAATTTAATTGGGGACATTACTATCACATCATGAATATTTTGCTCATAGAAGGCATAATTAGAAAAAGGATATTGCAATCACACTCTTCATAGGATTAAGGGAAATACTCTTAAAAGTTTCCTTGGAATTAGAGAAAATTTTCATGGATTCTTAATGAAAAAGTTGCTACTATCTATTAAAGCTTTGGAAATCATGAGTAGAACCAAGAAAAACCAATTTTTGAAATTTAAAAGGATCGCTTGAAGCAATGCCTGACTCATATATTCATATTTGTGCATGTCATGCAACCTATTATTGGCTTTCATAGAATCCATAAGTATGAGAGCCACAACTAGGGGTGGGGATCCATACAGAAACATCTTTATGTTGACAATTTTTTGGAATAATTCTTGGTCTCGAGTGGGGTCCTATTACTGAATGTTGGGCATCAACATTAGTGTGATATGTTCCTAGGTGATGACTAGTAACCATTCACTTGGTTATCTTTCCAAGATATGGTTTTAGATTGTGCTAATTCAACAAAAGCAGACTTAGGATTGAGGAGAGGGAGTTTGGATCTTAGAGCCATGTGTACAACAGTAAATCCAAATGAGATCATCATTGTAATTACTCTCTTTCCATAAAAATATATATATTCTTCTTTTCCCCCAAATCTCTATGTTTATGCATATTTTTTGAATAGTTGATGAGATTTTATGGATCTAAGTAAGCTTGAAATTACTAGATTAAGACCTCAATCATGCAAATTTTTATTTATAATTTTATGAAAGAATGAGAAAACTATTGCATGTTGGATGGTTGTGAAAGTTGGTAGTGAATCAATGAAATCATAGTACGGTTAAGCCTAAGTGACTAGACACATGAAACAAAAATATGAAATTAGGTATATCCCCTCTTGCTTCTCATATTTACTTTAAAAAAAACATATTAATATTTTAAAAAACAAAATTTTATCTAATTATTAAATTAGACAAAATACACCCATTTAGTAAGACTTTTAATTACTTATTTGGACATAAATTATTCCATAACAATGTAAAAATAATAAATAACAATCATTATTAGTTAGAAATATGTAAATACCTATATATTACAACTAACAAATTAGTTTCATTAAAAAAATTGAAAAGAAATTAGTTTCATTAAAAAAATTGAAAAGAAATGTTAAGGAAACCGTAAGAATCACATTTTAATACTATGTGATGGTCCAATGTCATATTGTGACAATCATGGTCAATGTTGGTCCAACGTCACATTCTAACACATATTGTCTCAATATGAAAATCACCCATCGTGAATCATGGTCAACCAGGGTCATTAGGGTCCAATGTCTCATTGTGAGAAATATTCTCTCAATATGAAAAGCGATCATGGTGAACCATGGCCAACCATGGTTGAATAGTGTATTTTGACAAAGATTATCTCAATATAAAAATCAACCATCGTCATCTATGGTCAACCATGTTTGTTTTAGGGTTTATAATATTTATATAAGGGTTTATATAACTTGGGTTTACAATATTAATCCCTTGAGTTTATAATATCAATCCATTGGGTTTATTAATCTAAGATTTCATATTCCTATGCTATAATAATATTGATAGGGTTTATAATATTATTCATATAGTTTAATATAAATCCCTTGGGTTTATAATATAAAGTCATTGTGTTTATTAATGCTTTGGGTTTATATACCTTGGGTTTATAATATTAGTCCCTTGGGTTTAATAATATTCCCTTGGGTTCATAATCCCCTACGGTTTTAGTATTAATCCCTTAGGTTTATAATATCAATCATGGTAAACCATAGTCAATCATAGTCAACCATGGTCAACCATGTTTATTTTAGTGCTTATAATATTTATATTAGGGTTTATTTACCTTGGGTTTAATATTATTTGTTTGGGTTCATAATCACATGGGATTTTAGTATTAATCCCTTGGGTTTATTATTCTCTTGGGTTCATGGTCAATAACCATGGTCACCTTGTGTCAAAGATTGTCTCATGGTCCAATGTCACATTATGACAACCATGGTCAATCTTGGTCCAACGTAGCATTCTGACACAGATTAGCAATATTTATATTCAATAATATAACAATATAAATATTAATTAATTAATTAACAAATTTAATAATTGATAATTTTGTTCTAACCATGAACCACACATAACCTAAATTCGATCCTAATTTAATTAATTTACCATAATTATTTAACAAATATTATATAAAAAATATAATTAATATATTTAATATATTATTTAGCCTATTAAATTATAATATTAATATTAATATTAATAATTAACATTATTTTAGAATATTATTATTAATATATTAACAAATCTTTTTCCAGGTACCCTGATGTGTACTGAATCTAAATTTAATTTTAACGTATTAAAACCGTCGAATTTTCAAAGTCTTCAGCCTGATTCCGCCGAATTTGGTAACCGTTAAACTCTTCGTACAAGATTTGGATTGTAGTAGGACTGGTTCACACGAATGGTGACTCACCGCATAGTAAGGTGGGGCAGCTCAATCCAAAATTTTGGTTTATTTATTTGAAGTTTTTGTTAATGGAGTACGATGATTCTTGTTTTCTAAATATTTTTTCGCGTTAATTCGCTGTAAGGCGTTCCTCTGGGAAGAACTCCCCTCCAGTGCTACGCTGTACCTTCCTGCGCCATTGATTTCGTTGTTAGACGATAGAATTAATATTCACCGTTTGATTCGAAGTGTTCGATTCATTATCCCTCCCGCGCATCGCATCTGGCATCTGGCCGTGGCATCGCATCTGGCATCTGGCAAGCATGCGCTGCAATCCGAATCCTCCTCATGCTTTTGTATCGTTTGATATCCTCCTTCATGCTTTCATTTTCTAGCGTAAGGAGCCTCAAGGCACTCGAGATATTGGTTCGATTCCCAAACGAAATGCAGACCCTCCGCCGCTGAATTTCCGAGGATTTCAGCAACAAAATATCATGCAGGCGCCCTGTCAAAGGTACAACTTTTTTACAGCTCGTTTGAGATCCAGTTTTGGGGTTCTGTTCTTTTGTTGTTGGGCTGAAATTGGGTTTACTCAGTGTTAGGTTATTCAGTGGTGTGGGCATATTCTCGGTTTTGTTAATTGAGTGATGTGAATCCTATCTAATTTAGATGTCCAGACACAAACCCTGCACAACAGCGAACCCTTATGTCAAGAACTTCAACATTTGCTAATATTGATAAACTTCATACCCATAGGTTTCCTGATGCTCACCATCCTGCCCATGCGAGAAACAGATGTTTCCCTAAATCACTTCTGTCTTTAGCAAAATTGAACATATACGTATACATAAGAATAGTGGGCTTTGCAACTCGCAAGATTAGCAATGGCTGCCCACCTAAAATGGAATGTATTATCCCACAGATGGCAATTGAAGCTAGTGTTTGGACAGCGCTCAAAGTCCCATCTACAGGATCCAGCATATAAAAGCGTCCATCAGCACAGATTCCAGCATTGCACAAGGACTCATCGTAAAAAAAAAAGCCTCGGTTGAATGCAATCCGTTTGTGATATTACCTGTATCTTTGCCGAGTTGTTCCCCAAATGCTATCACAGGAAGAGCAGAAGCGAAGAAAATGTAAGCGGTTGGAGCCAATATCCTGTGCATATTCACACCAAAAATCTCCAAAATCAATAGCCATTGTTAGCAGGGCTTATAAAATGTGGGTGTAGATGAGGAATCGAACCTAAATCCTGTAGTGAATCCGCCGATCTAGTCCTGCTTGTAGCATGGCAGCCTTCCTCTGATATCGTTGATGATTCCCCTGAAAGGAGCGTTGGATGCAGCAGCTTTCTCCATCGTTAGCTTTGACTAATGGCAGCGAAGGAATGTCATGTATTCGCGCAGAGATGATGTATTTTGGATTCAGGGCGTAGATTCAATCTCACTTTCACAAGGACTAGCCTAGCTATATTGGAAAAAAATAACATTTTTTTTTATTATTTGAGGGTATTTATGTCACCCTTTAACACCGTGTATCATTTGATATCCTCCTTCATGCTTTCATTTCCCAACAAAAAGTTATCTTTATTTAACAAAAAGTTACCTTTGTTATGTTTGAAGGTATTTATCTATCTCCAAAGCTCTTTCTTCCTTTAACAACATTTATCCTTCTGTATACTCCTTCATGCGCTTGAATGGGATTGACATTAAATTGGTTGGGGTGTGTATTTTTTTTTTTTTTTGTGGTGTATTTTACAATAGTTTTTCAGATTATCGATATAGCTGGGGTGCAAAATCCAAAGAAAGAAATGTACCGAGGAATCTAACAAAAAGTTACCTTTGTTATGTTTGAATGTGTTTATCTATCTCCAAAGCTCTTTCCCCCTTGAACAACTTGTATCCTTCCATATACTCCTTTATGCTTGTTTGAATGGGATTGTCATTAAATTGGTTGGGTTGTGTCTTTTTATGTGTTTTTATAATAGTTTTTGGTTGGGGTGTGTCTTTTTATCTGTTTTTATAATAGTTTTTCGTATTATTGATACAACTTGCAAGCAGGAACAAGCGCCCTGATCTTCCTTTGCCGCGTGCAAAACCCAGAGAAAGAAATGCACTGAGAAAGGCGTTCTTGATCAATGTCATCTAAATTTCTAAAAATTTCATTCTTCAAAATTATCCAGAAAATTCATTCTTTTTTGACAAAAAAGCCAATGTTTTTCTGACAAAGCCTTCTGCACTCTTCCTCTTCCTACTTAGGATTGAACTGACCAATTATTGAATTAATCTGAAGCCACTAATCATATATATATGATAGTACTGATCCTTCATATTTAAGTCGTAAGGCAGTTCCCTCTGAAACCAGTTCCCCTCAGTGCACACTTGTCATCATTTTTTGTTGCTACTAATTTTTATCTTCAATGATTCTTTATATCTCACAATGCTTCTCGAATTTATGCCTTACGGCGTTTTCTTTGCAACATCTGGTGCAAATGCTAGTTGTGTAATTCAGCTTTTCAAAGTGGCCTCGCTCATCAATGGTTCATCTTGAATTTTGTTTTAGCGGTTAATATTGATTAATCTTGATAGTTAACCATAATATTTGAAAAATATTTTTTATTACTTGAGATTTATCTTTTAATCTAAATAGTATTTATTATAATATTAAAAATATTCTATTTATGGAGATTTATCTTTTAATTTAAATAGTATTTGTTACAATATTTTTGACTTGTAAATACCACATGCCCAAAAAACTATAATTCATTTTATATGACACTTGTTTATATGACATTTATTCATTATCAATCTAAATAAAAATAAAAAAATATATAACTCTTTGAGATAAATATCAACATTTAATTTATGTTATAGTTACTAAAATATTCTATAAAAGTTTAATTCCTACCATCCATCTAATATTATTGATAATTAAATTAAAATTATGAAGTTTATATATATATATATATATATATATATATATATATATATAACTTTCTAATTTTAATTTAATTATCAATAATTATTAGATGGCCTCTGGTCCATATATATATATATTATATATATGGACCAGAGGCCATCTAATAATTATTGATAATTTAATTAAAATTATGAAAGTTATATATATTATATATATATTATATATATATATATATATATATATTATATATATATATATATATGGACCAGAGGCAAATTCGATGCCGATCAAGATGGTTTTTTCAAGCTTTTTTTCACACAATCAATCCGTCCACCATCCACAGAAACAACGGGGAATCCAGATACATCTTGACAGACAGTCACATCATTACGACAACTCCTAATTGGGATACGACCGGATTGTCCCCTACGTTTTTCATCATTAACAAGAAATTTTGGCTATTGCATGGACTAAGTTTGGTTTCAGGCGAATCTTTCCCACCACGAAGCGCATTATCATTCCCAGATCTACCAAATATCCAAATGATCCAATCATCCAAAAGATCGTTCGATTAACACTCTTGCTGGACCCAGAGATCAGATCATGCCAGCATGTTTTTCTATTCCGGATAGCAGCCCCAAAACATCGAGAAGGGTATTTAAGGGAAGAAATAATGGGAGACTCGGAAACACATCTCCTATAGCTGACCCTAGATCTTAGCTCCTCCGTGCAGCATTGGGGCACGCAATGGTCAGAATTGGCATATGCCCCAACACAAATCTTCCATGGTCTCCATGGTCAAGATCTTTTGAATTAAGGAATAGTTAGGATATCGCTCTGCTCAAATACATCATATCCAGAACTATTCATACCAGATCGATCCCTTTCCACGACAACTGGATCGAACAATGTGAAACCTCAACAACCTAACTCACAGGAAGGCTATGCCAGCCCAGATTTGAAGACACAAACATAAGAGAGGGGTCCATGTCGATCACATCTAACAGACCCTGAGAACCCATCAACAGATCGAGCTTCATCAAGGAAAAATCCACCCAACACAACATCGGACCTGATACAAATTATCATCAAAAATCTGCAAGGTCGGACTATCTGCAAGCAGATATGGAAGGGGATGCAGATACAAAAATTAAAGGGGGAGATCCAAGTGCATATAGGCATATCAGCAAGTATGCAAAGCTTGATATATGTAAGATAAAGTATGCAGAATAAATACACAGTACAGGGCTATGGAATTGTCTCAAATTCAACCATCATCCTAAATTCAAGATTGAGAGGTGGATGTTCTGGATCTAGCTCAAAGGGCACGAATTCCTTCAAAGATGCAGTCAAAGGGAAGGGAGAAGCCAGCACCAAACCAACACCACCACCAGAACTACCTAGACCCTACATCATGGAGCAAAAAGCACAAATATCAGCCTTGACAGTCTCTCCGCCTGAGGTAAATGAGCTTTATGCAAATTACTATACTAAGGTTGTCATATGCAGATTTAATCTGTTTTGGCTTAAATCAGATGCATTACATCAATGGATTTACTCTACATGGTCAACAAATTCTGATATCCATCTATGTTTTAAAGCGTTTTTTATTTTCAAATTCGACATAATCAAGGATAGGGAATATGCCCTCAACAAGGGACCATGGTTTTGTGGCAACGCAAGAATTTTCGTGATTCCTTGGTTCTCAGGTTTTGATGCCACTACTATGGTGGTCCTTAAAATGCATGTTTGGGTGAGGATACACAACCTCTCACTACATTTCTGGCACCCCAAAGTATTAGAAGGAATGGGGAATTCAATAAGAAAATTTCTCAAGACAGATGCAAAAAGAGTCACAAGGGGCATATTCACCTTTACCAGAATATGTGTTGAGGTAGATCTTAGTCAAGGATTACTTGACAAAATTATTATAATCCATAACAAAACAAAGTGGACTCAACCACTAGATTATGAAAATGCGACATTCCAGTACCGTGGTTGTCAACAAACAGGTCACCTTCTCAGTACCTGCCCTTAAGCTAAAAAAGACACCAGAAGAAATAAGAATCGTTCACAAAAAACAAAATGTTGGCAACACAAAGAGCATCCAGATGAAACAACAGAAGAAGAGGAGACAAAAAAGAACACTGCAGAAAATATGGAGCAGCATGTACAGATCAATCCACAGAAGGACAACACGGAGCACAAATTTGCATTAATACAGCGACTCATCAACCCTCTGCGGTAGCACAAGAAGCACACAATAGGGAAAGAAGTTAGCAGCAACAAACAAGTCCATGGATCAGAGGGATCAGATTCGGAGAAAGAATATCTTACAAATACCAATGAGAATCAAATGTCTATTGTAACTTTCACTCCTAACACTGGTGGTTGGGGAAAAGTGGAAAAGAAGAAAGGTAAGAAAGAATAGATTAGTCTTCTATGGATTCTGAGAAATTAGGACTTGTTATTACTGCATATGCTCATTAGCATCTACATGTAAGTTTTCTCTTTTTGAATATATATATATATATACACACACACACACACTTTTATTTATTTCAAGAATATTTTGATGATGAGAAGTGAAGTCGAAAAATAATCTCACTTCACGGGACTCGAGAATATTCTTAAAATCTACAATCAAGTTTAGTTCAATGTTGCTATATGAATGATAATATTGAAAAAATATCAAGCATTAAGAGGGAAGAAATTTTTGTAACTTATATTTTTTAATCATATAAAAATAAAAATATAATATATTTAATTTAAGATCATTGTCAAGATAGACACTAAATTGGTCTATGATACCCACTTATTGTGAGACAAAGAATATGTTTGACCAGTTGTGATAAGGCTCGAAGAGTAGGTGCCCTCACCCATATGACATTTTGGCCCATGCTAAGTCATAAATTATTGGTATATATGACTTACATGTTATTGGACATGCTCTTGGTGTTATAGTACCAACTCAAAGATTTGATCCCAGACCTGAGCCAAGTTACTCCAATGTGTTACGAGTAGACCATAGTTATAAAAAAAATGAAAAAAAAACTATGGAGGTATCATGCTAATCTCAAGTGGTTAGGGGTATGGTTTGTTCTCCCATCCACCCTAGTTCAATTCCAAGGGACATGTTTAACCCATTGTGATAAGGCTTGAAGTGTAGGCATCCCCAACTATGTGACATCTCAGCTCTTGCTAAGTGTTAGGGTCCCACCCTAACCCCCTTATTTATGTCATGGGATCACGTCATAGTTAAGAGTCAATAAAGCCCATATTAATATTTGTAAGTGGTTAACCCGCAATTAATGACGGGACCATAGTTAGTTGCAAATGGGCGGTAGTATTAGATAGAGGGTAAATGGGCGGTAGTATTAGATAGAAGGTATTAATAAAACCCACGGTATTGGCCCGTGGTATTGCATGTATGAGTCATATATAAAGGATAGAGACTCCCTGCAAGGAGTAACGTGTCTTGTTTTGTAATTGAGCTCTGCTCTATTGGAGGTTGCCCCCTCGAAGAGGCCTGTGAACATTTCTCTCTGAGTAATAAAATCATTGCTATTATATGTTCTGGGTATATTTTCTTCGCATATTCTGTGTTCTGGGTATCTTTTCTTCGCATATTCTCTGTTCGGTATTACTTTGCAGGTTAAGAAGCATAACAAGTGGTATGAGAGCACTTTCTAGGGCTTGGTGGGATCTCCAAATTTTAGCAAAAAAAATTTTGGCTAGAGACGTGTTCCGGCGTCTTTGAACCACGGGATCTGTCGTTAAGCGCATAAACCTGCAGATTTGGGGAGACATGCATGCAGGAAATACAAGAGGTGGTCATGTCTGTTGGACTCCCTTGTAACCCTTGTGGGTACCCCTTCGAGTAGTAGCGCATTAGACAGAACCGCGCACGGACTGTCTTCCACGTACCCTCTGGGTATATCGGAAGCCCCATAAGCTCCCTGAAAACCTCGCCAGAGATAAACCAGCGACCGTCTTGCGGCTACAGTACACTGAGAACAGCACTCGGAGAGATTACTCGACCGTACGATAGGGTAGTCGGGTGGTACGGCTAAGGGTACGGTCGATCCTCCTTAGTTAGAGCCCTGAAACATTGGGTCGAGTACTACTGTCAGACCCTTATTTATATTGCGATCTGTAGCACCTGACACTCCTCAAGACCATAGTTCCCTTTCTATCGAGGGATCACACATCATCTATTCCAGATCAGCGAGTGCAACAACAGTAGTACTACTGTCAGACCCTTATTTATATTGCAATCTGTAGCACCTGACACTCCTCAAGACCATAGTTCCCTTTCTATCGAGGGATCACACATCATCTATTCCAGATCAGCAAGTGCAGCAGTAGTAGACATTAGTCCCGCAACTCTATCAGATCAGCAGCAGCAGTGATCCACGATCCAGATCTCTCAGATCCACCAGATCGGAGTAGTTGTGAAGGGTTCCTGTGCCTGGCTATAATTTTCGCAGGAGTAGTTGTGAAGGGTTCCTGTGCCTGGTTATAAGTCTGAGATCTTCCAAAGCACTTATTTGTGATCTAGCCCATCAGCATTAGGACAACGAGCTGAGCACGGTGGTACCATTCATTTTCTGCACAAAAAAAAAAATTGCGGTCCCAATTTTTCAGCAAGTTGGTGTTTGGTAGCAACTAGAGCTCAAGCAATGGCCAATGAAAGACTAGACAAACTTGAAACAAGTATGAATGAGCTCAAAAATACGCTTGACGACCTATCTAACATGGTACGGCAAGCACTTGTTAAGGGCAAGGAGCCAACTCTCGAGGACCACTATAATGACCATGAGGGTGAGTCTAGCCACTCTCCTCACGCCTGGCGCACCCATCCACCACCCAACAGAGATCTCCCACTCAGTCAGCGACCTCCCAAGTTGGATATGCAAAAATTTGACGGTTCTAACGCGTCCGCATGGCTAGCACAAATGGAACAGTATTTCGAATTAAATCGTCTCCAAGATGATTGGACTAAGATTAGAGTGGCGACCATGTACTTGGACAGTCAACGATGGCAATGGGCAGAATGGCATCAGCGTCACAATGCACCTTTTTCGAGTTGGGTCCAATTTACCAAAGCTCTTCGAGATCGCTTTGAACAGGGAGACTCCTTTTTGGGCAGTCTCACTAAGCTCCGACAGACGGGTACAGTGGATGAATATATCACGGCTTTTGAAGCCTTAGCCTTCCGCACTCAGCATCTCTCTGATGAGTTCTACACGGAATGTTTTATCAGTGGTCTTAAAGAAGCCATCAAA
>APFE030268400.1:0-17202 GCA_000404065.3 Pinus taeda | reverse complement strand
CGGTATTGGCCAGTGGTATTGCATGTATGAGTCATATATAAAGGATAGAGACTCCCTGCGAGGAGCATCGTGTCTTGTTTTGTAATCGAGCTCCGCTCTATTGGAGGTTGCCCCCTCGAAGAGGCCTGTGAACATTTCTCTCTGAGTAATAAAATCATTGCTATTCTGTGTTCTGGGTATATTTTCTTCGCATATTCTGTGTTCTGGGTATCTTTTCTTCGCATATTCTCTGTTCGGTATTACTTTGCAGGTTAAGAAGCATAACACTAAGTCATAACTTGGCTTGCAATCTCTCATAATACTTTTGGTATTATAGCGGCAACTAGAAGATTTGATCTTGGACATCACCCAAATTGCTCCAACACATTACCAATTCACCATGGTTAGAAATAAAAAATATATGGGGGTTTACATGAAATTGATCCGGATTGGATCATTATATTATTTTTCATCCATCTCAATTCTTTCAAAGTGGAAAAACTGGAGGAATCAACTATCAGGAGCATTTTTACTAGCGGGGCCCAGTTTGGTAAATTGGAGTTTGAAAATTTCCAGGAGCATTTTGAGGCATAAAATTACATTTTTTGGGAGTAAAAATTTGTGTTTATAGCCCCACATCTCCTTTTCCTATTCTACAAAGACCTTTCTAATGATGCAATAATTGCATCAATCAGAGTCTGTATGCGAAAGGTATGCCACTTAGAAGTTGACCTTCATATTTTTATCACAAAAATTCAAAAAGATGTCATGCCAGCCCCCATTATTCATGAAAAAAGGGCTAGCCATGTTATTATCATGAAGAAGACTCTACAAGAATCTATATTGTAACTTTGGTTAAGAGTTCAAGTAGCTAAACCTAACTACTAGTAGGCTATTGGGATGTGTTATAACGAGGCCACTAGGAGGAAAAGGGGTTCCATAGATGAGAAAAAATAACCGAGAGGGATAGGAAATAGAGCACATAGAGGGGATTTGTGCACTGTATTATCCCACGAGCCACATATCATACCTCTTTGTATTCACCACCATTTTCTATTTAGAGAAAGAGAGCAGAGCAACCTCAAATTCCAGTTGGGTTTTTCTCTCGAAAGGGTTTCCTTGGTCATATCTTGTGTGAAATGTGTTTGTGAGATTTTATTTCACTATTCTTATTTTCTGCATAATTTTAATTCACATGCATACAATATTAATAGTAATCTACATATCCAAAAGTCTAAAAAGAAATGAAACTGTAATAGTGTAGGATTTCATATTTTAAAAATAATTTTATTAGATTTGTTGTGACGAACTGTCAAGTGAAATATCCACGGTAGTTTACAGATTATACAAAATTAAATGATTAAAAATTACACCTTAGGAAATTTGAATCTCCTCCAAGGGAGGCAGATGTAAGGTGGGGTAGTTCTCTGTGCTATAGGAAAATTGAAGCAAATTTCACATGGAAACTAGGGACTTTGACAAATAACCTTGCTTAGGCATATGCTATTTTCTAAGGTATTCTTGTGCCTCTTTCGCTTCACCTCAATCATTTTATAGTTATTAAAGACTCTTATACAGTCTTAAGGCACATGATCTTAGGAACTTAGGCCAAGGACACGAGGTTAGAGGCAATTGTTAGCAAAATTCACTTTAAATTTCATAAATCTTAGTCAATCTTACTAGTCCCTAATATGCAATTTGTAAAATGTTTGGTGATATTTTCATAAAAAAATTCAAATTTCTAATGATTTTATATAGCCTCTACAAAGTTTTGGCAAATTTTAAAGTAAAATAATTTTATCCTATAAAATTCGGGTGAATCATTTTTAGAAAAATGGAAATTGACAAATCCTTCTTTTAGAAAATTTATGGAAAATTGGCCCATCTGTGAATATTAGAACTTAATTTTTTCCCCAATCCTACCTCTCCTAAGGAATGCACTATACATAATTTAGTGTCACATGAAATTCACTACATCTACGTAAGGAATAACTCAAATCCCTGCACGAAGATATGGACGATATCCTCTAGAGGCTCTCAACCTTTGACAACATGGTGGGTTATGGTGGTGAGGTTTGGTAGATTGTGCCCCTGCAATTGAAGAGGTGAGTTGACTTACTAAAATAGGTGGTCATCGATGAATTAATTGTATTCAAGATCATTTATGAACTAAGTGTATTCAAGATCAATTAAGGACAATTGTTGAAGGTTGATTTGAAGATATTGTTAAGGCTTATTTCAAAAAAAATTAGGAAGCCTTGAAGAACCGTTCAACTTACATTGAAGAGTTGAAGTAGATTGATAGGGTTGGTGCCTTAGAGGATATATGTCCTCAAGAAGATCAGTTTGGAGCCTGTGCCAGTGAAGAGGGTTGGAGCCTCTTAAAGACCAAGTTGGAGCTTAGCACCATACAAGTCTGAGTTTGGTTGATTGAAGATTGGTGTCTTCATCTAGGGTTGGAGCCCTAAACATTATTATACTTGATTTATTGTGAAGAAGATTATTGGAGTCCTCGTTATTTCTGATTAACAAAATTATTTATTCTATATTATCCGTTTTGTGTTAAGTTTATAACTGATCTAAAATTGGTAAAGTAACAATTGTAAGAGAAATACCGACTCACCCCCCCAGTATTTCCAATAATCAGATCATGAATATTTTTCTCATAGAAGACATAATTAGCAAAATGATATTGTAATCACACTTTTCGTAGGATTAAGGGAAAGACTCTTGCACTTTTCCCTGGCATTAGCCCAACTGTTCATGGAGCAACTGTTCATGGTTTCGTAATGCAAAAGTTGTGACTATCTGTTAAAGCTTTCAAAATCATGAGCACAACCAAGAAAAAATAATTTTTGAAATTTAAAAGGATCGCGAGAAACAATGCCTGACTCATATCTTCATATTTGTGCATGTTTTGCAACCTATTATTAGCTTCCATAGAATCCATAAGTATGTGATTCATAGCTAGGGGTGGGGATCCATAGCGAAATATCCTTATGTTGGCAATTTTTAGCAATAATCCTTGGTCTTGAGTGGGGAACTGTTGTTCAATGTTGGGCATCAACGTTAGTGTAATATGGTCCTACGTGAGGACTATTAACCATTCACTTGGTTATCTTTCCATGATATAGTTTTAGATTGTGCTTGTTCAACAAAAGTGGATGGACTATTAACCATTCACTTGGTTATCTTTCCATGATATGGTTTTAAATTTGTGTTTGGTCAACAAAAGTGGACTTAACATTGAGGAGGGGGAGTTTCAATCTTAGAGCCATGTGTACAACAGTAAATCCCAATGAGATCATCATTGTAATTATTTTATTTCCATAAATATAGATATATTCTTCTTTCCCTCAAATCACTATGTTTATGCATGTTTTTTTGAATAATTGATGAGATTTTATGGATCTAAATAAGCTTGAAATAATTTATTAGATTAAGAATTCAATCATGCAAGTTTTTATTTATAGTTTTATGAAAGAATGAGAAAACTATTACATATTAGATGATTGTGAAAATGGATAGTGAAACAATAAAACCGTAGTAAAATTAAGTCTAAGTGACTAGACACATTTTTTTTTCTCTGCAAAGACTAAATTCTATTAACTGTAAAGCGAAATATTTTTACATGGAGTTGAGGCTTCAGGGGTCAGAGCCCGAGAGCACTCAACACAGCAGAACTGCCTCGTTACAAAAAGAACCTGGGGATAGCAATTACATAGAGCTAGAAAACTGACATTATACCCAGAGATAGACTTGGAGAAAGAAGAAAGATACATTGGTAGCAAAGAAGCAGAAATTCTTAGCAGACTAGCCGGTAAGAGGACCACCACTTCCCCAGAAGGAAGCCAAAACCGCAGACTGACGATGCTGAACCTTGACTATGAGCAGAAAAGCCTGGAGGTGGCCATCTGAGCAGTACCAAAAACAAAAAGGAGAAAAGCGGTCACAGGTGGCATTATGCTTCCATATCCTCCCCAGGAGTCTTCTCCGCAACCAGACACACGCTGCCAATCCTAAGACTTTCATTGCCATCCGTCTCACTGACAGGGTTCGCCAAGGACGGACTTGTGGCGCCTATGGTCCCTTCCCCAGCAATTGGGCAAATGTCCTCAAGAAGTGGAATGCTTATGGGCGGAATGTCCTCCTGACCGAGCTTGTCACTTTGCCGAATTTCCGGACCTCCCTCATCCATTGAATGCTCATTGCTTTGAGAAGGATTAGGAGCAATGCAAGACAGAGGGGAGATTTGATTTTCTTCTTCTGAAAGGATTATGGTAATGTGAGCAGTAATCAGAGGCTTGCTCAAATTGCTTTGAAATTTGAAATGCATTGTTTGGAATAGGCTTGCGCCCAGGGCTCAGGGGAGGAAAATCCTCATGAGAGGAGGTAAGATTAATGGGCGAATGAGCAGGGTCCCCAGAATGACCGACAACAGGATGATTGTCGCTGCCTCGACGTCCCCCAGAACGGTTCCTCCTTCTTTGGTGCACCATTATGACAAGCGAGGGGGAAGGCACAAAGAGATCAGAGAGACCAGAGGCAGGAACAGGGGTATGGCCAGAATGACCCAGAGTCCAGATTAAACACACAGAAAAAGCTCGAGACAGATAAGCAGCACGACCAATTCTAAATTCAAGAGCCTTGGATAGCTTACCCCTTATCACCATTCTGATCCTTCCGTAGGGAGCCTTGGCGCATTCGAAACTTTCCCAGACAGATAAAGAGCCTGCTTGAAGCTTGCTTCTGTTTGCAAGCTTTTGCCTATCTCCAAAACCCACATCAAACCAGAGCCTGGAGCCGTTAGACTGAGTGCGAGGAGTGAATAGAGCACAGAGGGTTGACATGATTAACAATCGTAGTGCTGCGTTGAATCGCACACTCCATTAATGCGAAAATCTTGCAATATCCTTCCTTCATAACTACCTTCCTCTTGCGCGAGGTGAAAATCTGGGAGGCCACTCTACCCTGCAGCTAGTAGTACCTGGATTTATTAATTTGCATGAGGTTCATTTAATTCCATAGTGCCACCCGCATCTGGGGGTGCTTCGTCCATCTGTGGCATTTCCTTCTTCACTAGATTATTAAAGTCCAAGAGTTCAGAGTCAGAGGCTAGGCGAGAAATTGCTCGCACAGGTAGATGCATCCCACAGTCAACTCCCATATTAGCTAGTAAGTCCACGACTTTGTTCCCTTCTCTGCGAATGTGTTTCAGAGTGACCGCCCTGTGGGAAGAAAACCAACGTTTAATAGAATTTAGCCTATTTGACATTCTCCAACTGTTGCTTACCTTCCAGGATGGGGATCCTTGTAGGATTCTTGAGACCATTTTGATGATGATTTGAGAGTCTCCCTCTATTATCAAAGGAAAGAGGCCCTTACCTTGAGCCAAGAGTAGCCCTTGCCATAGACCTTCCAATTCTGCTGAGTTATTGGTGTCCCATCCTCTTGAACCTAGGAAAGTTAAGATAGGAGCTCCCTTGTGATCTCTGAAGATTCCGCCAAAGCCAGAATTCCCTAGGTTACCTTTTGAGGCCCCATCAAAATTTAACTAGTACATATTCATGGGGGGAGGTAGCCATTTCTCAGGCAGATGGCTTCTCGGCGGCTTTGTTCCTTTGATTAGCTGATCTTTCTTCCTTTGGAAATTCCAATTATTCCAAATTGATTGTTCTTGGGGAGTAGTTGGGAAATCCTGTTGATACCAGGTCTTGAGAGATATGGTTTCTTCAATATTTTGGTGGATTATTTTCCAGATATCTTCCAGCGATTTGGTGTGATCCTTGAATATTCTACCTTTTCTCTCCTTCCAAATGGCCCATAAGACAAAGCCTGGGATGAGCTTCCAGAGAGGATTTAAGATCTTACTTTGATATGGGTTGTGGTCCCAGTTGCGCACAGTAGCAGTGATATCTTCGTTAGATCTACCATTCTTTTGGCAGCGGAAACTGATCTTTTGCCAAAGCTTTTGTGCCAACGGACAGTAATGCATCAGATGTTTATGGTTTCCTCATTCTGTTTGCAGTTGGGACAGATGGAGGGACCATGAAACTTTGTTTTTCTCAGATTGTCCCATGTGAGGATCTTGTTGTGGCAGAGGAGCCAAAGAAAGGTGGACACTTTAGGCCATATGGAGGGGTCCCATATTTTGCTCCATAGCGGATCTAACACCATGTGTTCCTTTATAAGGATATTGTTTGCTTCTCTCGTAGAAAAGGTGCCTTTTTCTTCATATCCTCACCTAAGAATGTCCTTTTCCTCAGAGTATTGAATTTTCCTTTTCATTAATTCTGTGTCCAGGATTTGTTGGACTTGCCTCTGCTCATGTCTCAAGATTTGAGAAGCTTGGAGCCATTCTCTATACTCTCGGTTTGATGAGGTCCCATAGAAGTTTCCCACCATATCATGAGGGTGCATATCTTGTTCCAGATGAGGACTGAGAGGGAGTTGGTCTTTGAGTTTGGGCATCTGCTGCCAAGAGTCTTCCCAAAACCTTGCATTGCTACCATTCTTCACTTCCCAAAAGCTATGTTGTTGAATGAGATTCTTATGCTGCTTGGCCGAGTTCCACATGATTGAACCTGTGCTGATCTCTGATAATCTAATTAGTTCCTCCATTGGGCAGTTTCTGGCATATTTAGCTATCCATAGCGAGGCCCAAGGGGTGAGAGGTTCAGTTAGCCATTTCCACCAGATTCGAGCCCCCATAACTTCATTGCTGTGAGAGGGGTCTCGCAGACCAATACCACCTCCTTTCTTTGGAAGACAAGCCGTAGTCCATTTGACTAGAGCCCACTTTTGCCTGAGGCCATTACTGCCCCAAAGAAAGGATCTTTGGAGAGTAATGATTTCTTTAAGAACCCATTTGGGCGTAGCAAGGATGGAGAATAGGTATAAAGGCATATCTTGAAGAACTGCTTTTATGAGGACAAGACGACTTGCCATATTAAGAGATCTATGTGTCCATGAGGAGAGACACGCCTCCAATTTTTCTAAAAGGATTCTCCAGGAAGAGTGCTTTAGGGTTGAGGCAATCAGAGGAGCACCTAAATAAGTGGAAGGGAGTTTAGCTGAAGAGAAACCCAGAATGCGGATTACGGCTGACTTAATTGCAGAGGGGGTATGAAAGAAAAAGATTTGAGATTTGGTGTTATTGATAGAAGCTCCAGAGGCCTCCGAGAAGTTTGTTAAAAGGGCTTTGAGGTGGCGCGCCTCCTGGACCGAGGGATGCCCGAAAAGCATGTTATCATCTACAAATTGCTGGTGGGTGAAAGCAGGGGAATTATGGAAGGAGAGGCCTCTGAGTCGCATTGATTGCTGAGCTGACCTGATACTGTGACCTAAACCTTCGGCCATGATAACAAACAAAAAAGGGGAGAGGGGGTCTCCCTGCCTGATGCCCCGAGTAGGATGAAAGGTAGAGGAGGGTATGCCATTGATTAGAACAGAGAAAAAAGAGGATGAGATGAGGCTCGTAATCCATTGAACCCAAGGAGCAGCAAATCCAAAATCCATTAAAACCTTTTCAATATACACCCAACTAAGGCTATCAAAAGCCTTTGAAAGATCTAGTTTGAGGAGCATACCTGGCTTCTTAGAGATCTTCAGAGAGTGAATTATTTCATGAGTCAGAATGATCCCATCCGTGATCTGCCTCCCTTCAACATATCCAGATTGCTCGGGCGAGATGATGAGAGGAAGTAGAAGTTTGAGCCTGGATGCAATAATTTTAGACACGATCTTATAGATTATGTTGCATAGAGCTATCGGTCTGTACTTGTCAGGTGTGCTTGGTTGATCCACCTTGGGAACTAGGGCTATGAAAGTAGCATTCACTCCCGGAAACATCCATCTCAAGGATCGAGACTCCTCCACCACCTGCCAGACTTCCATCTTGATTAGCTCCCAGAAGTTATGGAAAAAATTAGAGGTAAATCCATCCGGGCCTGGGGCTTTGCCTGCTTTCAGTTGACGCACTGCATGTTCCACTTCTTGGAGATCAACAGGCTTGAGAAGCATTTGGTTATGCTCTTCTGAGATTAGTATGGGGATATTTCGGGTAATTTTCTCTATAGCCTGTGTTCTGTCACCGTTTGGCTCTCGATGCATCTGCTTGAAATAGTTTAATAGTGTACTCTCAATATCTTCGTGCTTTTCTACTTTGATTCCCTGCTCGTTTTGAACATGAGTTATATTATTATGCATCCTGCGCTGGATTGTTGTTGGGTCTAAAATGCGGATGCAAATTAGAGTTTAATTTAATGTCAACCCGGGAAGGTAAACTTAGAAGTGCCTATCTAGTATATATAGATCTAGAAAGATTTCTAATTCATTTATGTAATATATGAGGAAAGAGGCTCCTAACTTAGGAGAACCAGGTTGTCCTTCCATACAATACTACTTTCATGAAGATAAATCTAAGAGCACTAATTAACAATGGCTTATGATGCAGAAGATGTAAAAGAAGAGGCTCCTAACTAAGGAGGTCCAGAATGTCCTTCTTCACAATCCTACTATATCACAATCACCATTGCTTCAAACCAAAAATGCATAAATAACTTCAAATGAGAAATGGAGAATGAAATTCAGTTTTAGTTCAAGATCAAATAGAAGGGGAATTTAACTTAAATTCCTTTGTGTCCCTTCATATGTAGATTAGAATTAAACCAATATTCATTCAGAAATCATCACACATCTAAATACATTTGAAACATAAATTAAATTATACCTAAAATAAGCAGGCATAGATATGCACCAGACACAATCAAACTTGCAAATCAAGCGCAACAATCGCAAAATACCAAAAGCAAAAGACTAACAACAAACACCATGACTCGATTCCCATGGTTCCCAGGGAAACTCAACTAGAGCCTTCTTCAAGATTTCAATGCAGTCTCTTGCCATGCAATCCCCTACATCATACTACCATAAACACATAATTGTCAGTGCATAAATAAAAATACACCAGTTACCTTATCTTGTTGTGCCAAGCATGATGCTTGCAACTGAACACATCCATGCCATCTCTCAAGGGACTCCAATCCTTTAATAGATCCACCTGTAGCTAAAGACTAACTAATATACTTGTCAAGTACATGTTGATGAATATAGCATGTATCCACATAATATCAAACTAGATTAAGGTTAATAAGACCTCCTGTATGCAAACAAATCATTCGTTTGGATTAGGGATTCCAAACATAGCCAAAGGAATTCTTGTCCAATTCCTTTCTTTTACCTTTTTACCTTGTTGCAAGCGAGTCTTACCATGTACTGTCACATCACGCAATTGTTAGTTATATAAACACATCAATTATTACATTGTCACACTAATACCAAGCATGTTCCCTACAGCTGCCCACACATGTCAACCACATGTTCCAAATATCAAGACAATCATATATATCAATTTGAAATCAACCATTACCAAGACTAACAATCATGTCATAATCCATAGGCAATTCATAGTCATCAGTCATAATACTACAACTATCAACTACATTCAAGTACATATCAATTGTTTTAACACATAAATGTTAGTACAATCATCTTCAAATAAAATCATTTGAACACATACTCATATTAATCAATTCATCAATCATTCAACCACTTGCAAACATACCATGTTAAATAAACCAATTAGATGACATAATAGGCACCAACACTCAAATATCAAATAGACGACATAATCAACTATGAAACACCAAGTATAATACATAAGAAAACTCATACCTTAGTGTACCTCAGGGGAGGCTATCTTGTCTGCATAATCAATCTAGCTAGCAAGATATAACTTTACAACATGTCAACTCAAGCACTTATAAGATCATGATATCCATAACAATATCTTACTAACATGTTCACATCATAAACTCATACATAATTATCATTCACACACATGAAAATTCAATCTAGATTAGTATGAAACCATCTCACAAATATGTCGGTTCATACCTGACTATCACAACCATAACCATCTGCATAGGTAAAGCCAGGTTAGCACAATACATATAACATCAATATCTTCAAGGCAATGAACATAAACATCACGCACATGACCAATCCAAATTATGGCATCAAGATCTCAATGAAATAACTCTAATCATCAAGTTAATAGCATATAACAACAATAAGCTCTATATCATGCTCATCAACAACATAAAACCGAATCGTTAAGTTAACTATCATATAAAAATCAACAAGTTAACCTATAACATACTCATCAACAACATATAGTATAATCATCGGGTTATCTAATATAAAACAACAATAGCAATGCATACAACTACATGTTACTATCATTATTGACTATCTGACACGTGCATATAACTACACTAATCAACCAATAACTATCATGAATGTAACCATAACATTAAAAGACATGTACATAAACCTAATGCATATAAAAGTCCTTAACTTACATACATTCATGCTCAAATGCAATACCGATATGATGATCTGCCCTTGCCTCGAGGTCCAATACTGTAACTTCACTTTGATGATATGCAACTCTTGCTTTATCTCAACCAACTCATTAGCATCATAACAACCAATAGTACCATGATGACCTAAATTGCATACAATGAATTCACAAGGCATGTTTGACCTACTATACATGCATAATCATAGCCATGACCATACATGCATAACAACATCCATTACTCCATTATACAGATTGCCACATGCAACCAGCAATATGCATAAACAATGAAAAAACAACTATCAATTTTCATAACCGCATGTAGTCGAACATAATCGACCAGTCCTTGTAATTAATCTGCAAGACTGATGCATGTAATCAAAATATTCAAAAATGTAACCTAACATACAAGGATGTAAAAAGGTATCATGAAATCAACATGTAAGCAACATATAATCCATACAGAGTCAGTCGAATGTTCCAAAAATCAATACATCATGTCTATTAATTTGAAATCAATATTCACCAATGCTAACAACCTATAAGCATACCCCCTTACTATCCATGGTCCACACTAAGGTAGAAGGAGGAAGCTACTATAATGGTCTGATCTCCAATGTCCAATTATGGAAATGGAATCTCCAAAGCTCTACTAAATTTAACCACACTTGAAAATAAATTTCTTATACATTTGTATGAGACTAAGTCAAAAACATTTCACTTATTCCACTTGTAACATAATAACTAAAAACATGCCACTTTTCCGTTTCCTTACATGCAACTTTTCAAATTCCTTGCATGCAACCTTTCAAATTCCCTACATGCAACTCTTCAAATTATTTGCATGCAAATAGGCATAGATTAGCTACATCCATATTATCATACTACAATACTATTGCATTTAAAAAATAAAATTTTCTTCAAACAATTACCATTTACATTCTTCTTCAAACAACTACTATACTACTACATTTGCATGTAAGCATTTCTTCAAACACTTTACATGCAAACTATTTGCATAAAAGTAAGCATATATCACTACGGCAATACTATTACACATCAAAGCTATCCCCAACCACAAATAACATACTCATTAGGGCATTTTATCAAACAGTTTGTATGCAATTAATCATTGAACCATTTAAGCATGTCATCAAACACTTTACATGCAAACTAATATAGAAAATGATTCAATGCATATATCCTAAACTATATTAGTACAAGTTATGGAAACTGAACCATATGATCACTGGTATTTTCCCTCACTATGGTTCAAGTTTCAAATTATGATATTTCATAGATGAAAAGTTATAACAAAATACCCACACAATCCTATTTGGTGCACAATTCTAAGAGTATCCAGAAAGCTCGATTTACACTGGTCATATCTCCTAAAATATAGCGAAGGAATATCTGAAATTTTTATCACAATATCAGTGGAATTTCCCCTCATTGTGGAAATAATTTCAGCTCTTCAGAGTTCCCGAAGAGAATTTATAACGAAAATGATTGTGTGACCTATTTGGGGCCTGATTTTAGGAACATTCAGAAGGCTCGACTCCCTCTGCTCAAATCTCCTAAAAATTGCGACGCAATATCTAAAATTTATACCACGTAATCAATGGTATGTCGCCTTAATGTGGACAAATTTTCAACTTCTGAAAGCATATAGAAGAAAAGTTATTTCAGAAATGCCAACGTGACCTGTTTAAAGGTGCATTCAGGAAGGTCATCTTCCTTGGATCATAATTCCTAAAGTATTGTGAACCAATATGTGAAATTTTTACCACATTATTAGTGGGATTTACCTTCAGTATGGAAAAAATTTCAACTTCTAATATTCCACGAAGAAAAGTTATAACGGATATCACGGAAAGGTATAAAAATTAACCTTCTATATTTTACCTATGATAGAGCCCATCCAGTCCAATTGTTTGAACCATGCTCTGGTACCACTCTACAACACCCTCCGGGGTAAATGTGCGTAAAAAAAACATAATAGGAACATAAATACAATAAAAATATTATCCATGAAAATCCATATATACATCATTACATTTTCACATGGAAATTAAGGGAATGAATTCTTTTCATTAATAATGCAATGAACCAACCAGTGATGGGACTACCACATTCCACCTAACCATAGATTGGCTGAGCAAAGTCTCTCTTCAGCCAATCACTCCCGTGCCATATTCCAAGCATGAATGTGGGACTCATATAACACATCAAAAAACATCAATCAATGTGGATTCCACCGGAGTTCTTCACCTACACCATGAGGAATTTGAGTGCCTCCTAGTCTCTCAGGCTTTACCATGCATCCGCAATCTGATCCAACGATCACTAGGCCCTACACCAAGAAATATTCTCCAAGCTTTACAGTGCATTCCATCTCGGAATCACTAGGCCCAATAGAGAGAAAATCCACCTCTTGGCTTTACCGTATATCCTCTCATTCATCGACAAGGATTCCTAGGCCCATCGAGGCACACAATCTGGCTTTACCGCAACCCACAGTCTGGTTTAGGGGTTACTAGGCCAGTGGATTCGTGCATCCTCAGTTTGGTTTAGGGACCACTACCACAATGTGTTTGTCAACGCGGAGATCTACCCACTCAGCTTCGAATACAATCTGATCATGCCCCACAAAATGCATGAGAGAACCCATCTCATCAAAGCTATCAGGAAATGGCAAGGCTAGGCTGAAAATACTGTCACACCTGACAAAACCCATGCCATGGTAGAAAATAAACACATGCAATCCCATGCATGCCAAATGTAGCAAGGAAAATACACATGCAAATTGATATCTGCAATGAAGCCTGTTGTAGCTTCTTTATCCTGCCTTTCCTTGCTTGATATTTGCTTCCTCTTGCCTTCTTTGCCTTTCTTGCTCCAACGCCAAAGTGCTCCAAGAAAACTCTAAGTGACCAAGAGTATGAGAGAGAGAGAGAATAATGAGAGAGCTCCAAAGCTAAACTGACCAAGTCTTCACACTGAAAAGAAGAAGCTTGCCAACTGATCCTCAAAAGCCTTTTTATGAATGAGGCCTCTATTTTCTTCATTTTCCATTTTTTTCCTTCATTTTCCTCTTCACATGCAACCTATGACCTTTCACCTCCTTTTTCTCCTATTTTCCATTATTTTTATAAATAAATGTGTCAAAATACCTTTTTGTATTTTTAATGCCTTAGCCAGTGTCTTTCACAATTTCCTTAGCCATAAACAATCAAATGAACACCCCCTAGGATGTCTTGCCCAACATTCAGCTTGGAATATGTGTCTCATCATCCATGTTATTTATATATTTAACAATGGAATTTTCACCAAGGTTGTTACACTTACATTCTAAAACAACTCACCTTTAAAATAAGAAAATACATCATTAAACAATAAATATTTTCAAAACTTTTGAAATTTTGGAAAAACAACATTTCAAAAAAAAAAATGTTGATACATTATCACGAAGAAGATTCTAAATGTCAAAAAAATACATTGAAAATTTGATGATTTTAGAGTACCACTTGTTAAACAAAGACAAAGGTAAAAAAAACCAATAAATATTGTATTTCATCTAAATAAAAACTTGTGGTCAAATAGCTATCTATGTTATTCTCAACTTTTATATCTAAATAACATATGTTTTTGCTAATAATTTTTCATATAGTCTTTTTATATCAATTTCCATTTTTCAATTTTAATTTTATTTAGTGAATATAATTATTTGTTTCAAATTTAGTAAAAAATATTTTATCAAGATCTTTGTATTTTCATAAAAAAAAATTATGATGACATAAAAGTTCACTTTAATCTGGTTTGTGTTTCTGTAATTTTATTCTTCATTTATAATATAACAAAACATATTTTGACAAGATTCTTGTATTTTAAAAAATATAATTATGTTGACATAAAAGTTCACTTTAATCTTGTTTTTATTTATGTAAGTTGACAATACTTGTTATTGGTACAAGGAATTGGTTTGAGGAAGACTCACCGACACAAAGACTTTGAAGCCAATTTATATAATGAGGAGTTGTGGTAATGTTATATGGATTAGTGTAGTATACATACACACAATATAAATCAGCATATAAAATAAAAAAGTTATAAGTATTTTATATTATTTTTCATTCAAAAATCATTCTAAAAGTCAAACATAATTCAATATCAAAATAAACTATAATTAAATAAAAAACTAAACTATAATAAAAAATAAAAATTACAACATTATAGAAGAAAATCATTTCATATTAGTAAAATTTTCCCATATATATTAAAATTGTAATTAACTAAAAAAATATTAAAAAAAAATATTTGAATTTATAATACACATACTTTATAAACATTAATTACACCTATAGACATGTTTAGTTTGGAATAAGACTTTCAAAATTTTAATTTAATTATCAATAATCATTAGGTGTGAATGGTAGAGATTTCATCTCCATAGAACATTCATGAATGTTTATAGTAGTATACACTAATTAATTTTTGAAATTTATCTCCAAAGTAGTTATGTTATTTTCACTCTTCTAATTAAATTGATTAATTAAAACAAAATGTCATATGAAGAGTTATGTTTTCTTCTAATTAAATTGATTAATTAAAACAAAATGTCATATGAAGAGTTATGTTTTTTTCTGCATGTGGTATTGATAAGCCATGATATTGTACAAAGTTTATTTACAAATTAAAAATCTCCATAGTAAAGTGGAGGTAAATCTCCATAATAAAAAATATTGTTCTATGTTTTTTAAATCTATATGTTTAACTTACATATTAATTCATTTTATAACTATTAATAATAAATAATGATCATTTTATAACTATTGATAATAAATAATGATTCAAGTTTTGAAAAGTTTTAACCTGGGTGCAAAATATATTTTAATTTTATAAACTTAATGCATCTCAGACACGAATTGTTCTAAGGTCAAAAATCCCTTCATGGAACCTTTTGTGAGCCGCAGGTATCTCATTTTGGTCGAGGTGGCCGACGTAAATGAAAATCTAGTCTATTGTGGCTACATTTCTTGTAAAATGATCGGACCGCTTCTGTTTCAACAAAATGAGCATCTGTCATACCGAAGTTGATGTGCTCAAAGTCATTTACAAATAGGTCGCACCATGAATTAAATCATTTTGTAATTTCTTGACTATTACATGTTTTGAAGCAGTGACGATATAGCCGAATAATGAGCTCCTCTTCAATGGCGAAATGTTTCTGCGTTTAATGTTGGACGAATATAGTGCACCCAAAGTAATCTGCAACTTTATTCACACTGATTGAGACCTGCAAAACATATTCTCGCCGTATTGTTAGTCTATCAATAAATATTTATATTGGCATTAATAGAGATCTGTTGAGATTCCCCTGCTTTTATTTCAGTGGAAGATTTCTCTATGCAACATAGCCGTGTCAGGCAGAATCAATTCTTCTGGGCAATCCATGCGAGGCGCTTCTTTTGAGTAGCAAGGAGATCTACACATCTTGGATATTCTCCTTCTGTAAACCCTTAAAACTAAGTCCTGAGTCCATGATCTCCTCTTCTTGGAACAGATGTAGTATTGGCATCTTCAATAGTCTTTAGTAAGGCCGTTGACTATGAAGGGGGAGAAGCTGGATGCCGGTGGTGGACAGGGGCGCAATGTAGACTGAAATCTAGGCCACACTTGTATTTGCAATTGTTTGCGATAATGAAAAAACCTGCCCAAGCTTCTGCAACTAAACCCAAAACATCAAATGTCTTCACCCTGTAGATATGGGCTAGCTCCAAAAGGAAGAAGCATATTGCTAAAAAGCCTGCTGCCAGGTGTTCATGTGGCGCGCGGGGTGTTCAAAATTCAAATTTCAAAACAAGCGGTATTGCGTTTAGAAGGATTTAATTGGGTTAGGTGGAATCGTGAGAGAGGGTACGGATACAGAGTGTGAAGTACAGTGAAAAGATACAAGGCGGCAGAGGCTCCGGATTGCAAATTCTCACCAGTTTTCCGACTTTGGCAGCAGATTGGGTTTATCCGTTTATGTAAATGGACATTAACGGAAACGGACAAGGCCCACTAGCCACGTGGACTAGCCCAACGAATGTGCAATCGAGATAAGCTCCGCGAGCATTGGTTGACTCTTGGCTATTTTAAACGAGGCAATTTAAATGCCTCCGATCATGCCTGGACCGCATACATGTCCGAATAATGTGATGTGGGAGTAATGGTGTTTGAAATCTTATTACTGTTTGTCCGAATAATGTGATGCGGGAGTAATGGTGTTTGAAATCTTATCACAGTTTGTACGAAATGTATCGAAATTTCAACCATCTACGAGGAGGCTATAAAGTCCAGGCCGCTCAACAAATTAACGTGTCATAAAGTCGACGAAGGTGGACTTTTATTATCGAAAAAGATACGTCTGTTCTCAATGTTTGACTGTTGATCACCATGACGACAATAAATATGTGAACTGCCCTATATATATCACTCTCTCTGTAACTGCTGCTTGCATCCATTACAGATACTTACTGTTCAGTAAGAGCAATATCATATCACTTTTCCATATGGCGAAGTTGTTGGTGTTGGTTGTGATGATATCGTTACTCACTTGCCACTCAATCGCCTTGCCATTGCTATCGCAAATGTACGGGAAGCACCGAGCATTTGGTGTATTATTTGGAAGTTTATTTTTAGGGTATTTTATTTTAATATAATTATATTAAGGTTGGTTTTAAGAGTAAGTACAATTAGTACAATCACATTTATTAATGTAGTTGATAGCCTATATAAAATATATATAATTATATTTT
>APFE030268397.1:25178-50426 GCA_000404065.3 Pinus taeda | reverse complement strand
TTTCCTATAAAATTGAAAATTTATATTATTATTTTTGTTTAACAATTATCAAAACATTTCACATTTTCTAATTCACTTATTCAAACCATGTGCAACACAGTGTGCTCTCTATTTCATTTATTATAACAAAATGTGACCGCTATTGATCTAGGTGGATATTGGTGGCCACCTACCTATTTCACTTGGACCCCCAACACTGTCTCTTTCAGTTTTTCGGTCTCCTTAATTGTAGCACAGTTTACTATTTTTCACAGACTTTTGGATCTTGAACTCTGGATCCGTTTTGAGGCCCTAAACGATGTTTTTAGGGAAAACGGAGAGCCTAAAAGCTATCGAAGCCATCTTTCTGATTTTTTTTCGGCCTTCTCTTCTACGTCTTCGAAGCGAGGTATTATGATAGTCAAACGACAATCGTATGCCAAAGTCACGACCCTGAGAAGTTGATGTACCAATTTACCCAAACGAGGCCCACAATTTTGGCGCCTCATCTCTTAGGGTTAGGTTTTTGGATGTTTAGGATTTTCCATTGTTTCTCAATAATAAATAGTCCTTTGAGCCTCATTGTAACACAGTTTAGAGGCATGTAGTCGCCACATCTCTTCTCAGATAAGCTACCATACCCCAAGCTAGTCTCATTTCCATTATGTTTGTAAGCATATTTCATTATTTGATATTAATGAAAGGAAGTATTAATTTCTATTCCATATTTTTATTTATGGTTATATATGTAATTTGTTGTATTCTTATTTAAATTGGGATCAGTGGTATCAAAGCAATCTGCTCTTTCTCTCTTTTTCTTTGCATGTCCCCAACGAGGTTAGGATATAAGGTGTTAGGGTTCGATCTGGTTGAACCTTTACATGATCAGCATCACAAATCTTGATGGCCTCCCATGGAGGATGAAAATAAAGATGAGGGGGCAGGAGATCCTATCAAAATATTGCTTGAAGAAGCCCTTGAGTGACAAAGGAACGCGATGATGGAAAAATTTTCCCAAATTCTTCAACGGCTACCCAGGGGCAACGCATCTACTTCCACCAGCTACTCTGGAAGTGCCACACCCTTTAAGGTACAAGTTAATTTTGAAATTCTCATATCTTAGGGTTAGATAGATACAGATGTTGTAGATAGATGGTTAAATCTACTAGAAGGATATTTTTCTATTCATGATTTTTCCAGTCAAGAAAGATCACTTTTGCAATTCTCAAAGCCGCCCCCCACATCAAGGACTAGTGGGAAACCTACTACGAGTAGAACGATGAAAGTATGAAATTACTATTTTCAGCCGCACCCACTTGGAATTCATTCTAGGATACCATCAAGGAGTAGTACTACCCTGTAGGAAGCTATGAGGATAAATACATATAGTGGACCACACTACGGTAGGGAAGAGACAAAGACGTGCTAGAGTTTACCAATATTTTTCATACCCTTCGCACAAAGTTGGGTATCAAGGATTGAGAGCGGCATTTGGTACTCAAATACCACGGTTGCCTACACAGGTACATCCAGGATGAGATGGAGTTCCTAGACATCTCCTTGCTTGGCACAACGTACTAATATGCTGTATAGATCAAAAGAAGTTTAAACAAAAGAAGAAAGACTTTGCATCTGCGAATCCGAAGAACAAAGGGAAAATCCAAGGCGAGGTGACCAAAGACAACCCGTCGAAGCTGCAAGAAAAGAACAACACTATGAAGTCAATGAAGAACATAGGAAAGTGGTGTGAGCTCCATAAGAGCCCCACTCACAACACGAGTCAGTGTCAGACCAGGTAGTCGCTAGTGGCTGAGTTGAAGGCTTCAGAATTAGATGCATGTTCCGACCCTTAGTCAGAACCCGACAAGAGGAATGACAAAGGGAAGCAAATTATTGATGCAGAGCCTAGCGCCACTGTTGCCACTATCAAGATCCAGAAGAATGAGCCCTATGATTCAAAGGAGGGGTAGCCTCTTTTTGACTCACAAATGTAGGTGAAGGGTTCGTCGTTACAATTCATTATTGATAGTGGTAGCCAAAAGAACCTCATTTCAGAAGAGGTCGTGAAGCGGTTGGACCTATTATCACTCAGAATTTCCTTTGAAGTTATAAGAAGAAGGCATAGTCCAAGGTAACCACAAACCAATCTTTTAAGTATAGGTTCTAGCCAACCTACACTCAGAAAGGGCTCTCTCTTTATGATTTAACTTTTTTTTTATGGGATCTTAGGCTAGCTATTAAAGTTCTGTGGAGTTTTGGTTTTGATATTGAGTTTGGGTGGTGGAATTCTTGGAAACCGTTGGATGGAGCAAGGTCTTCAAGCTATTGGGCTATGGAGTCAACTAAAGAAAGGCAAGACTGGACCAGGTCATTAAAGGTAATGTGTATAGGGCGAATTAGCAAAGCAAAAGGAAAATCTTTTATGCCAAGTGGATGAAGAGGTTCCAACCATGGTAAAAGGGCACTTAAGAATCCTTATACCGGGATCAGAATGAGGAATAGGGGATGATCATGCACAAAGGGCAATGAAGAATCCTTTGCTATAGATCACAGGGAGCTACCTAAACTAAGGAGCAATGAAGAATTACTTAATTTAAATATACTGAAGAAAACATTAATAAAGTATAACTGTCAAAACAAATTGCATTCAAGCAAATTATGAATTATCATTCCATGTTATAACTTTTAGAAATGAAATATACATCAAAGATTTATGGAAAACAAAATAAAACACAACTTTTAAACAAAATATGATACTTATTTGTTTTTCGCTTCACACAGGAATCCTATAAAATATATGATCTTTATTCCTTGGTCCATCAAACCAATCGAGTCATTGATACAATAGAATTTTGAGTTGGAAGATAAAGTCTATAATAATGTCTTAGAATCCACCCTACATACTTCGAAATGTGAAGTATTTATACAAAAATAGTTAGAAAATATCTCATAACGGTTTGATATTTAATCTAGGAAAATAAAAATATCTCCAAGCATGAATATAGAGATAGATGGAAAACTGCATCATGTTCTCCCTTTTATTGTGGTGTTGTTGGCTATTTGCAGTTGAGTTGTGAGCCTTTTAGGCAGGCTAGTAGTGGTGGTGTTTCCATGTTGGAGCCTTCTTTATTTTAATCTTTCACTGATACTCTTTGACCCTGTTAATCTGCCTTTTCCCTGTTTCTTTTGAGGTTTTTCTCCTCATTTAGAGGAGTTTGCAAGACTGCGGGAGTACTCATGATGGGCTTTGGTATACTTTTTTAAATAAAATCCTTTGATAGGTCTGGTTCTTCTAACTCTTCTTGTACCTAGGATTCTTCTTCTACATGTGATTGACTTCATGACTGTGTTTCACCTGGTGCTTGTGTTTCACCTCGTACCTGTGTTTCACTTGGCACCTGCAAGAAAGAACCTTCATCAAGCCGTTTCTCTAGGTCAATCAGTACGTTTTCCACAACCACTTCAGTATTATCCCTGCCTTCTAGAGTGTTTTCTACCCACTCCAATTGGTTGGCATATTTTTCTATTTCAGGGATTCTATGATAAATATAAGGAGCCATCCTGTTTTTCTGTCTTCTGTGGCAAATGAAATCCAAGGGATCATATCTCCATATGAAGCTCTATTTTAGATTTAGTCTTTGAAGGATCTGTTTTGCTTCCTATCCAGCTTCTCGACTATTACACACAAAGGGGCCTAGTTGATCTTTGATTCTGAGTTGGGCCTTCTTTTTGGCTTTGATAAAATGTATCTCATCTGAATTGATTATCTACCTGTAGTACTCCAGAGAAAATAACCTTAGTGGGAGGTATTTGGGTAGTTTATATGGGGCCAACACATAGCCATAAATCCTAGTTTTAGTGTGACTTTGGCATAAGTACCAATCTCCCACTTTATGCTGTTTTGAAAGCTACAAGATCCTCCTGATATCTGAACTGATTCTTGGAGGAGGGCTGCCTATCAGCATTGTTACAATCGGATGTACAAACATATCTATGAAGTCTGTATATGGATATGGGGAGTCATACTTATGGATCAAAGGAGTCTCGAAAATTACTTACCCAGGGTGACCTTTGGTATCAAGCTTTTGCAGAGTAAATGGAAACTTGTCAGCTTGGAAATATAAGAAAAGGTGGTGTAATACTAAGGAATATTTGAAGACCCGTTCATTGCGCATTCTCAGGAATTGGTCATGCATTTTGTCTACTATAAATTTAGATCATAGATGATGGCAAGGGGCTGTCTTGGATTGAAAATGGACATGAAAGCTAAAATGATATCATCTATGTACTCACTTGTAGTGTAGCCTAAAACTCTGGAAATCATTGCTACAACATCTTGGGAAAATGGGGAAAGTATGATGGCCACATAGGGAAGGGGGTCTTTTGGGATATTTTCTTGTTTCTTGATGAAAGTTTGAAACATTTTAGCCAGTTTTCCAGTGGGAAGATTAGGGAATTGGTTTAGTAGATTACCAATTGATAGAGGGGTTAGGTTTTGTCTAGGTTGAAATTGGAACGTTTCATTGATGGATTCAGCAGTGATGGTAAAGAGTACAGTCTGTTTTGGGGACATCACTGCTCTTTGACTGGGGATGTAATTTTCATGGCAATAATGGACAATTTCAGGGAAAACATGTACTTCTGGAAATTGGTACTTGGGCAAATTGGATTCCCAAAGCCCAATTTGGTCAGCCTAATTAAGGAATAGGTCTTTGTATCTGCAAAATAGTTTCAGTGGGGATTCAAGGACAACAATGTCCTTAATTTGGAAATCTTTATCTACCAAGGGGAGATGGTCTAAGTCCAGATGGGGAGTTGAAACTGGTTAGACATCCATGGAAATTGGAGCGGCCATTCTCAGTTCTTGTGGATTTGAGAATGGGGGAAGGGTTTTTCAGTTTCTTGAAGGAAAAAGGGTTCTAGTGGAGAGTAGTTTTTGGTTGTTGTGAACTCTTTCAATTAATTTTTCTTTAATTTGAAGCAATTGAGTAACTGGTTCAGAAATTGAGGCAAGGTTTCTAGTGAATTTTGGGTTAAATACCTGGAATTTTGGGGAAAAATGGGCTTTGAATAGGTTGACAGGTGACTGTGTATGGTTTCAGAAGTTCTGCATGGGCTAGAAGATGGACCGAGTGTTCTATGGCATCTTCAAGTTGGCAAACAGACGTAGGTTAACATGTTCAACGTTGTGCAGGTGCGTGCATGGAAGTTTGGAGTTAAAGTTCATGATAAGACAAAAGGTTTTGGGGTTTTTGGTTTTATTCACCAAGTAAACCTTTTGGTAGGTTATGGGAACAATGGTCGTTTTGGCATTTAGCAGGGCGACAGTGATAGTTTTGGCATGTAGCGGATAGGCGGTAGGTGGTCTTCTTTGCACTGCTTTATAGCGCTGGGTGGTTTTGGGGGGAGGCCGCCTAATTCCATTCAATGAACACCACATCGCATATGGGGCCCAGCAAAAAACAACCCTTTTCAGGCGGGTAATGTTCAGATTTTGGGCCCTTCTGGAATCAATACGAGCCACCGGATGGGGAGGGGAGAGATTGTGTGGTGGTCGAGCGATGGATTTGCATGGACAGTAATGGGGGTGGGGGGGGGAAAGGGGGGGCGCGTCGGGCATTTAAATGCAACGGTTTGATTTAATGTGCGATTAAGGAGAGGACTAAGGTATCGGGTGGGATTTAATTGGATGGGTTAACTTAAATTAATCAAGATCGATTAATTAATTAAATTTGTCGGGGTTTGGATAATGTAAAGTTTATATTTCAAACTCATGGTAGGGATATTTAACATTAAATGGATTTAATAAAGATATACGAGAAAATGGTATTTTTGGGAATTAGTACATATAAATAAAATTAGAAGTTAATATGAAACTTGCGGGAAATGAATTGTAGTAAGTATAATGTATTCGTTGTAACTGATTTGCTTTTCACACAAAAACGTTATAACTTAGCTTAAAGTATTTTTGTCGGTTTTTTAGGAAAAGGGGTTTACTTGGGGTAATTGCTTTTCCTTAGGAAAAAGGTGTTTTAACCTTAGGAAAAGGGATTTATTAGGGAGAATGAGGGGCGGTGAAGGGAGTAAATGTTTATGAGGGGATTTTAGTACTTAAGATCTATCAGTCATTGGGCTGAGGGTCGAGTCCCTCCAGAAGTCAGAGAAATGCTCTGAGCCCCTTTGACTTAAGATTTTGGGTACTTAAGACTTATTGTGGGAAATTAGTTAAGTAAAGGGTGAAATAAGTGGGGGGGAATTAATCAATTGACTTTGTGAACTTTATGCATGCACAATTGCTCATTGATTCTTGGAAATTTCATGATGAGGGTGATAAATATGCTTTTGTCTAATAATCATCACAATTCTGCAACCTTTCATCTACTCATCCTACCATTTTTACTTCTCTTTATTTGGTTGCATTTAAGCTAGCAAACCCTTATGAACATTTTTCTTTTATTTACAATGGAAATCTAACTAATTCTAACCTTATTACATCCAAGGGCTCAGATTAAACGGTTGAGCTCCTTTTATTTACTCTACCTATCTAATTATCTGCCAAGATTACACTGTTTGGTCAGATTTTTATTCTCTATCTATAACATGAAATTGAAAACATGAAATAGTCAAGTTTAAACATTTTTACTATCATGGATTGTGGCATAGATTACAAGCTGCACACAATCATTTATTCTACATAAAAGTAAACTAGGAGTGGCATTTAGACTTGCTCACTTTCATGGTCTTTTTATTTTCTCGGGGTTCATATTTTTCATATTTTTTTTACCTTTTTATTCTTTTTGTCCTTTGATTATTTCTTTAGACATACCCTCTTTATATATAGATATATATATTTGAATATGGAAAACATTTGCACAAGAAAAGGTATGTACATATTACAATTTTAATCTCAGTTATTTAAAATTATGACTCCTATTGGTATAGGAACCTAATAGTGGCTCCACTTGGGGATGGAATTTCCTGGTGAAATGTTAAGAACTTTGTAGACCAGTGGCATTCTGAATTACTATGATCTTTCCCTGCAATTATTTTTTTATGCTTCCACATTATTACTATTTATGATAGTAAAATCTTCAAAGCTCAGGGCCTTCTCTTTGGGCTTCAACTTCAAAAATTTACCATCCAATCAAATCTAGACATTTGAAAAGTAAAGTATGTACAAGTGCTAAGTGGAATTAGTAACTAGGTTGAATGTAGTGCTTGAGCATTCGACCATTTACTGGTCCTCCTTCTGCCGCTATACCATCCATTTGCCTTAGGAAAAAAACATTATTGCTCCTAAAAGCATAAATGATATATGGGCCTTTCCATAATAAGTCAAAGTTCCCATGTTTACCTTTATCTTCCCTCCTTGAGTCCCATTTCAACACTTTTTCCCCAAGGTAGAAATTATTAGCCTTGGTTCTTTTGTCATAAATCTTCTTGATCCTTTCTTCTACAACCTGAGATTTGATGTACACTTCTTCCTTGGTTGGATGTAAGTGAATTGTCTGGTTGATTCTTCTTTGAATATCATTGGGTTCAACCTCCAATTCTTGGAGCAGTTTCATCACTGGTATTCCGAGAGAGGAAGGAAAGACAACTTACATTCCATACACTAACTGGTAAGGAGAGGTTCCAATTGACTTCTTAGTAGTTAACCTATCTGCCCACAAGGCATTCACCAACATTTTATTGCATGTCTTCTTGTTATCCTCTAGTAATTTCTTAATAATATTAACAAGACTTTTGTTTGAGGACTCTGCTAGTCCATTTCCTTGAGGATAGTAAGCTCTAGAATGGCCTAGGGTTATGTGATACTTTTTACAGAAATCAATCATTCTCTTGGATTTGAAAGCTGTTGCATTGTCAGTGATGATTTTGGTTGGGCACCCGAAACCTGGATAGGATATTGGCCTCAAGAAATTTTATGATGACTATGTCAGTGGCTTGTCTTGATGGTATGGCCTCTATCCACTTGGTGAAATATTCTGTTGCAGTAAGGATCTATTTGTGTTGTGTTGACGAAGGTGGGTGCATTTCACCAATGATGTCTAAACCCCATTGTTGAAAAGGTGCTTCAGTAGAGATTGGTTTTAAGGGTAATGGTAAAAGCTTTTTTCTTCCTTCAAAAATGTGACATTTATGGCATGAGGTGACATTTTTCCTAACATCAGAAAATAGAGTGGGCCAATAGAAACCAGTCCTAAGGATTTTGTTAGCTGTAGCTTTCCAATAAAGATGTCCTCCACAGTCACGTGCATGAAATTCTTGTAAAACTGTGCCAGCTTCTTCTTTCAATAAACAGTTAAGAAGGATGCCTTCATGATTCCTCCAAAACAAAGCATTATCTATGATGCAAAACTTTAAAGAATTCATTTTTAAAAACCTACTTTTCATCCTAGATAATTCAAGAGGATCTTGTAAGTTTAGTAAAACATATAGGATATCAGCATACCATGGTGATTCAGTAAAATCTTGGTTGATTGGTGGAGTCACTATGTCCTCTTCATTATCCATTTCTGCAATGAAATTTATTTCTAGGGCCTGACAGTTCAATTCAGACCTAAGTTTGGATAAACCTTGGCCTTTGATCAAATTTGTTGGTTTAATTTCCAAGTCATATTCCAAAATGGTAGCTATCCATTTCCCTGTTTTTCCATCCGGACCTTCGTGAGTCAGGATGTCCTTGACTACTAAATTAGGGACATAGGCTACTATATGGGAATACAAGATGTAAAATCTGAAATCTTTAATAGCTTTGACTAGGGTAAAAGCTTGTTTTTCCATTATGTTGCACCTTAAAGGGGCATCCCTCGGGGTTTTGCTAAAGAAGTAAATTGGTTGTTCATAGCCCTGATCATTTTTCTGCAGTAAAACTATAGCAATTGTATGTTCTGAAGCAAAGGAAAATAGAATGAAATCCCTATCAAATTTTGGACTGATTAGAATTGGTGTTTTAGTCAAAGCTAGCTTGATATCTTCAAATGATTTCTTAGCTTCAACAGTCCATTTTAGGGTCAAATCTTTCTTTAACATGTTATTCAATAATCTAGTTAACTCTGCTAAATTAGAAACAAGTCTCCTAAGAAAGTTAATCTTTCCTAAAAATGCTTGTAATTCTCTGATATTCCTAGCAGGCTGTATTGTAAGATGTCTTCAATTCTGGCAGGATCTATTCTGATACCATCTTTTGATATTATATGACCCAGTAGCTTTCCCTCTTCAACCCAAATAAAGATTTCTTGGGGTTTAAAGTAATTCCATACTTCCTACATTTTATGAAAACTTTCCTTAGATGATCTAAGTGTTGATTACCACATTTCGAGAAGACAGTGATGTCATCTAAGTATATCACTAGGAAGTCATGGATCTCCTTAGAAAAATCTATGCCCATTTCTCTTTGTAAGGTGGCTCCTGCATTCTTTAATCCAAAAGACATCTTCAAATACATGAAAGTGCCCCAGGGAGTGGTGAAGGTAGTTTTAGGTTGGTCATTTGGGGGAACTAGGATCTGATTGTAACCAGAGAACCCATCCAGTAATGGGATCCTGGTGGCCCCAACTACCCTTTGTAAGATGTGATCCATTTTAGGGAGGGGGTAGTTTCCTTTAAGTGAGACTTTGTTAAGATTTTTGAGGTATAAACCAAGCCTTATTTCTCCAGTTTTTTTTCTTATAGGAACCAAATTGGAAACCCAATCAGAGAATCTGATTGGTGCAATTATCTTGGCCTCATACATCCTTCATATTTCCTTTTCAATAGAAGGCAGTAAAATGGGATTGATCATTCTAAGCTTTTGTCTAAAATGCTTTTGGTATTCTTTAATAGAGATTGTATGTTGTATTATGCTAGTGTCATAGGACTTGAGGTCCTCATAAATCTATGCATAAATATCTTGGAATTCTTTCAGCAACTCAATGTATTGTCCCCTGTCAGTTAGAGGTAATGACTTGGAAATTTTGATAAGTTTTGGATCTTCTTTAATGCCTATATTACATTACTTTATATCCAATTTCAAAGGTTCCATTTTTGGAATTTTAGGGACATCATTTGACTCAAACAAATCTTCTAAAGGGGTTAATCCTTTGGGTTAGAAGTTATCCTTAAGATTAATGACTTCAGTGTCTTCATCAAGTATTTCATCAATCTCAATTTCTTTGAATATTTCGACATCTAATTTTGTGAAATTGGTGGGATGGAATCTATTTATCTTTTCACTTTATATTTCATTAAATTCCATTTCATTTTCACAATCTGAATCTACTATAATGTCAGTATCTATATTACTATTGACAGATTCATCTTCTAAAGTTAAGAAGTTATTTATCTGTTGGTCGTTCGCAAATACTTGCCAGTTTTTCAAGTTATCACGGATAACAGGTTTGTGCCTGACTTTAGCAGTGTATTGATGATTTCATTGGAAAGGTAACTTGCAAGTGCTAGCAAACATTGCTAAACTGTGTGCTTGCATATTGTGTTTTCTTGGGATGACAACAAGCTTAGTTTCTAAGAAAGTGTTCAATATTTCTATAATTGGTTCATCTATAAAAACTCAATCTAGGATCTTTAGTCATATATAAAGCATTGATCTATTTAATAACCAACTCAGAGTCTCCCATGATGGAGACCCTTTGGGCTCCTAAGTTTCTAACTAGTTTGAGACCTAATATTAAGGCTTCATATTTAGCCATATTGTTAGTACATCTAAAATTTAGCCTGTAAGCATGAACCTCTGAATGATCATTTTCTAAATTATAAATCCATACTCCTGCTCTTGCTCCTAACTTATTTACTGATCCATCAAACTCAAGATGCCATAAAATCTCATGTTCATAATTGTCACTATAAGGAGGGAGAGAATTTTCCTTGTTTGCTTCATCTTGATCAATTTGTTTACTGGAAAACTCTTGAATTTGAACAGTTTCATTATTACTTGTAACTGCAATTTCTTTTGGTTCTGCACAAATACTGTTTGCAATTGTCTTTAGTGTTTGTTCAGCATTATACAAAATGAAAGAATCAATGTTTGAATGCACAGAGTAAATAGGAAAGTTTTGAGGATGATCCTAACTAATCACCACATATTCCATCAAAGTTTCTTTATACAGTTTATTGGGTTGTCCAAATACAGAGATGGTGGCATATGACATGTCAATTTGAAAAGATCCTTGGAGTTTGGCTCCCCATGATCTAGACAAAAGCATACCATATTTAGGTGGGATGTCAGCCACTACTATGTCCATGAGAATGCTCTTAGCAGGATATTGTGCCAAAGTGACACACAAGTCTTTGATTAAACCTAGACATTTTACTTGGCTTGAATCAAATGAAAACAAGTTTTTATAGGGTCTAGTGATGTCTAAGTTCAATTTTTCCATAACAGATTTAGGCGTTAAATTATGTGATGCACCTGAATCCAACATTGCATTGTGTAAGATCTTGTCATGAATGCTAAGGCTTATATAGAAAGGTGGTACACCTCCTTCTACTGGTTTACCATTCACATTATGATTGAATATAAGTTTAGGTTGGTCATCAAATAGGTTAACGAAATCTTCATTCTCAGTGATTTTCAAAGTTTGGTTTATCTGAGTTTTATATGTTTCAATTTTCATTAGTTCTTTCAATGGTACTTAAATTTTTAACTTAGCCACCTCTGCTCCCAAATTGAAAGGTAAAGTGGCTTTTTCTGTTTGAGGATTTGGGACTTTCATAGCAGGAGTTTGAGTAGGATAATCTTCCTTTTCTGTGTGAGGGATATTTTCATGTTTTTTTTCTGATATGGGGTCTTGAGATTTTTCTATTGTTTCCTGGGAGGGGCTTGAAGTGGAAGGTTGATTATTAGGGGGTTGATTGGGAGTGGTATCTGCAATGGTGGGACCTGGAGAATTCTGATTTGGTCTAGGAAGGATTTGGAGAGTTTTTGTGATTGGAGCTGCTTTAATCTTCTTAGGTTGATTTGGTACAGTTTTCTTAGCTTGATCAGGAGTATCAATGTTCTTTTTACTCCTTAAATTGTATTGTTTGTGCACCTAAAAAATGGCAGAATCGTATCCTTGTTTATAGTCAAATGATTCACCGGATTGGGTCTGCAATTGCTGCAGCATATGCAGTTCCTACTCATCTTGAGTTAAGAAGACTTTATCTACATCGTCTAATCCCATCAGATTTATCTTGGTGTCTTGTTCAGGGTCATTTGAATGAGAAGTTTCAACATAGTTTTCATGGAAAGGAGGCCTAATGTTTTGGTCAGGTCCATTCTTCCCAAAGTTCTGATTTTGGTTCTTCCTAAAGTTTGGATTCCTTACTAGAGGTGCCTGTTGATTGTCCCATTGAGGCTTTCTCTCCATACTGTCTATCCTATTCATAACTTTTCCATACTTTTGGCCAGAACATCTATTTTGAGCTCAGAAGGTGAGGCTTCATCTTTAACAGGTACTCTCCTCTCATTTCTAACTCTAGCTCTCTTTGCTAACAGATTGGCTTCTACACTCACAGCTGTGCTCTGCATTTCTTCTAGGGTTGGTGGGTTTCTCATTCTGAGCTAGAAAGCCATATCTGTATCAAATCCATCAGGGAATTTTATTAAAGCTAAACCAGGTGTGGGTCTAAGGTCAAGTAGTATTGCATTATATATGTTGTTGAATCTTGTGCAATAATCATGAACTGTCTCATTGGGTCCTCTTCTGATGTTTTCATATTCATAAAGGATTTGCAAAGGATTCTTTTTCTTCTCTCATCTATTTAAAAATTGTTGATAAAACACTTCTAAACTATCTATACTATTTGCAGGTAGTGCTCTAAACCATTTTCTAGCGTCTCCAGCAAGATTTTGAGAAAATAGTCTCATTTGAACATCCCCTATGTCGATCTCATGCAATTCAAAATAGTCAATCATTTTGTTTACATGAAGTTGTGCTATATAAGGTCCTATGCCATCAAACTAGACAATTTTGTTCTGATAATCTTGTGGCATAGCACCCAATGGGTAAGGTAGTACCAAAGGGGCATATCTATTTTCCATGGCTCTAAGTTGGGCAGGGCTAAGAAGTGGGGTTGGGGTGCTAGAGCATGATACAGTATTAGAAGTGGAACTAAGAGTAGTAGGTGTTTGATGAGTGATGGTAGGTTGGTGAGGCAGCAAGGGTACGAATGGAGGTGAGGAATGAACTTCAGATATGGAAGGGAATAATGGTGAACTAAGGGTATGGGATACTGGTTCACAAAGCTCAGGGATCCTAACAGTGGTGAGGGATGATTGAGGGGAATTCACAATATACTCATCTATTGACTAGTTTGCCTTCTGAATCTCAAGTTCTACAATAAACGCTGGATCTAGAACTAGGTCATCAAGTGCACTTTCTGACGTGGTTCTAAATAGGGAAAGGTCAAATGGTACATCAAAAGGGAGCTCTTATAAAAATAGACACTCATCAGGGCAGGAATATGCTTTTATTGGAAGTGTGGGGCTAACTGAACTTTCTAGTTTTTTGGATCTTCTTGAAATCAGGTTACGATTATACACTACAGGGGTAGGGTTTGGATCAGGATTGGCCCTAGTGTAATGAGTTCTCTTTGAAGCCAGATTTTCCAAATTTTTCTAATTATTCTCTTTTTATTAAATTTTGTAAATAACTTCAAATAAATCCTTCAAGAAGCATGAACTATAGATTAAAAATTTCCTTAAAGGTTTATTAGGGCTGAGGATTTGAGTTCCCTAGTATGGTCACCACTATGTTATCACTCAGAATTTCCTCTGAAGTTATAAGAAGAAGGCATAGTCTGAGGTAACCACAAACCAATATTTTAAGTATAGGTTCTAGCCAACCTACACTCAGAGAGGGCTCTCTCTTTATGATTTAACTTTGTTTTAATGGGATCTTAGGCTAGCTATTAAATTTATGGGGAGTTTTTGTTTTGATATTGAGTTTTGGTGGTGGAATTCTTGGAAACAGTTGGATAGAGCAGGGTCTTCAAGCCATTGGGCTACAGATTCAACTAAATAAAGGCAAGATTGGACCATATCATTAAAGGGAATGTATACAAGGCGAGTTAGCAAAGCAAAAGGCAAATCTTTTAGGCCAAGTGGATGAAAAGGTTCCAACAAGGGTAAAAGGGCACTTAAAAATCCTTAGACCGGGATCAAAATGAGGAACATGGGATGATCATGAATAAAGGGCAATGAAGAATCCTTTGCTATAGATTGCAGGGAGGTACTTAAACTAAGGAGCAATGAAGAATTCCTTAATTTAAATATACTGAAGAAAACATTAATAAAGTACAATTTTCAAAATAGAGTGCATTCATGCAAATTCTAAATTATCATTCCATGTTATAACTTTTAGAAATGAAAGATACATCAAATATTTCTGGAAAACATAAGAAAACAAAACTTTTAAACAAAAGATGATACTTATTTGTTTTTCGCTTCACATATGAATCCTGTAAGATATCTGATCTTTATTCCTTGGTCCAGCAAGCCAATCCAATCATTGATACAATAAAATTTTGAGTTGGAAGAGAAAGTCTATAACAATGTCTTAGAATCCACCTTACATACTTTGAAATGTGAAGTATTTATACAAAAATAGTTACAACATATCTCATAACAGTTTGAGATTTATTCTAGGAAAATAAAAATATCTCCAAGCATGAAGATAGAGACAGATGGAAACTTGCATCATGACGTCCCTTTTATTGTGGTGTTGATGGTTGTTTGTAGTTGAGTTGTGAGCCTTTTAGGTAGGCTGGTAGTAGTGATGTTTCCATGCTGGAACCTTCTTTCTTTTAATCTTTCACTGATACTCTTTGACCCTGCTACTCTTTGACCCTATTAATCTGCCTTTTACTTGTTTCTTTTGAGGTTTTTCTCCTCATTTAGAGGAGTTTGCACGACTGGGGGATTACTCATGATGGGCTCTGGTATATTTGTTTGAATAAGCTCCTCTGATAGGTCTGGTTGTTCTTACTCTTCTTGTACATGGGATTCTTCTTCTACATGTGATTCACTTTGTGCCTATGTTTCACCTGGTGCCTATGTTTCACCTGGTACCTGTGTTTCACCTGGTACCTACAAGAAAGAACCTTCATCAAGTGATTTCTCTAGGTCAATCAGTGTGTTTTCGACAGCCACTTCAGTACTATCCCTGTCTTCTAGAGTGTTTTCTACCCACTCCAATTGGTTGGCATATTTTTCTATTTCAGGGATTTTGTGATGAATATAAGGAGCCATCTTGTTTTTCTGTCTTCTGTGGCAAATGAAATCTAAGGGAGCATATCTCCAAATGAAGCTCTATTTTAGATTTAGTCTTTGAAGGATCTATTTTGCTTCCTATCCAGCTTCTCGGCTATTACACACAAAGGGGCCTAGTTGATCTTTGATTCTGAGTTGGGCCTTCTTTTTGGCTTTGATAAAATGTACCTCATCTGAATTGATTATCTTCCTGTAGTACTCCAAAGAAAATAACCTTATTGGGAGGTATTTGGGTAGTTTATATGGGGCCAACTCACAGCCATAAATCCTAATTTTAGTGTGACTTTGGCATAAGTACCAATCTCCCATTTTATGTTGTTTTGAAAGCTGCAGGATCCTCCTGATATCTGAACTGATTCTTGGAGGAGGGTTGCCTATAAACATTATTACAATAGGATGTAAAAACAGATCTATGAAGTTTGTATATGGGTATGAGGAGTCATACTTATGGATCAAAGGAGTCTAGAAAATTACTGATCCAGGGTGACCTTTGGTATCAAGCTTTTGCAGAGTAAATGGAAACTTGTCAGCTTGGAAATATAGGGAAAGGTGGTGTAATACTAAGGAGTATTTGAAGACTCATTCATTGCTCATTCTCAGGAATTGGTCATGCATTTTGTCTGCTATAAATTTAGATCATAGATGATGGCAAGGGGCTTCCCTGGAGTGAAAATGGACATGAAAGCTAAAATGATCTCATCTATGTACTCACTTGTAGCATAGCCTAAAACTCTGGAAATCATTGCTACAACATCTTGGGAAAATGGGGAAAGTATGGTGGACACATAGGGAAGGGGCTCTTTTGGGATATTTTCTTGTTTCTTGATGAAAGTTTGAAACATTTCAGCTAGTTTTCCAGTGGGAAGATTAGGGAATTGGTTTAGTAGATTACCAACTGATAGAGGGGTTAGGTTTTGTCTAGGCTGAAATTGGAACATTTCATTGATGGATTCAGCAGTGATGGTAAAGAGTACAGTCTGTTTTGGGGAAATCACTGCTCTTTGATTGGGGGTGTAATTTGCATGGCAATAATGGACAATTTCAGGGAAAACATGTACTTCTGGGAATTGGTACTTGGGCAAATTGGATTCCCAAAGCCCAATTTGGTCAGCCTAATTAAGGAATAGGTCTCTGTATCTGCAAAATAGTTTTAGTGGGGATTCAAGGAAAACAATGTCCTTAATTTGGAAATCTTTATCTACCAGGCGGAGATGGTCTAAGTCCAGATGGGGAGTTGAAACTGGTCAGACATCCATGGCAATTGGAGCGGCCATTTTCAGTTCTTGTGGATTTGAGAATGGGGGAAGGGTTTTTCAATTTCTTGAAGGAAAAAGGGTTATAGTGCAGAGTAGTTTTCGGTTGTTGTGAATTTTTTCAATTAATTTTTCTTTAATTTCAAGCAATTGAGTAACTGGTTCAGAAATTGGGGCAAGGTTTCTACTGAATTTTGGGTTAAATACCTAGAATTTTGCGAAAAAATGGGCTTTGAACAGGTTGACAGGTAATTGTGCACGGTTGCATAAGTTCTGCATGGGCTAGAAGGTGGACTAAGTGTTCTATGGAATCTTCAAGTTGGCAAACAGACATAGGTTGACATGTTCAACGTCGTGCAGGTGCTTGCATGGAGGTCTGGAGTTGAATTTCAAGATAAGACAAAAGGTTTTGGGGTTTTTGGTTTTATTCAACAAGTAAACCTTTTGGAAAGTTATGGGAACAATGGTCGTTTTGGCATTTAGCGGGGCGACAATGACAATTTTGGCATGTAGCAGACTGGCGGTAAGTGGTCTTCTTCACACTGCTTTACAACGTTGGGTGGTTTTGGGGGGATGCCGCCTGATTCCATTCAGCGAGCGCCACGTCGCATCGGGGGCCCAACTAAAAACAACCCTTTTTGGGCGGGTAATGTTCAGATTTTGGGTGCTTCTGAAATCAATATGAGCCGTCGAATGGGGAGGGGAGAGATTGTGTGGTGTTCGAGCGATGGATTTGCACGGACGGTCATGGGGGGGCACGATGGGCGTTTAAACACGGAGGTTTGATTTAATGCGTGATTAAGGCAAGGGTTAAGGTATCGAGTGGGATTTGATTGGATGGGTTAACTTTAATTAATCGCAAATTGATTAATTAATTAAATTTGTCGAGCTTCGGATAATGTAAATTTTATATTTCAAACTCGGGGTAGGGATATTTAACATTAAAGGGATTTAATAAAGATATATGGGAAAATGGTATTTTTGGGAATTAATACATATAAATAAAATTAGAAGTTAATATGAAACTTCCGGGAAATGAATTGCGCTAAGTATAATGTGTTCGTTGTAATTGATTTGCTTTTCACACAAAAAAATTATAACTTAGGCTTAAAGTATGTTTGTGGGGATTTTAGGAAAAGGGTTTTACTTGCGAGTAATTGCTTTTCCTTAGGAAAAAAGTGTTTTAACCTTAGGAAAAGGGATTTATTAGGGAGAATGAGGGGGAGTGAAAGGAGTAAATGTTTATAAGGGTATTTTAGTACTGAAGATATATAAGTCGTAGAATTGAGACTTCTGTGATTTGTCATAGTTATAAGGAGAGCTTCAGCGTAAATCACATAAGAAAGATTTTTTCCAACGCGTTTCGAACCAAGCAATGTGGTTCATTGTCAGGACAAGATATATAAGTCATCGGGCCGAGGGTCCGGTCCCTCCAGAAGTCAGAGAAATGATCTGAGCCCCTTTGACTTAAGATTTTGAGTACTTAAGACTTATTGTGGGAAATTAGCTAAATAAAGGGTGAAATGAGTGGGGGGGAATTAATAAATTGACTTTGTGAACTTTATGCATGTCCAATTGCTCATTCATACTTGGAACTTTCATGATGAGGGTCATAAATATGCTTTTGCCTAACAATCATCACAATTCTGCAACCTTTCATCTAATCATCCTACCATTTTTACTTCTCTTTATTTGGGTGCATTTGAGCTAGCAAACTCTTATGAACATTTTTATTTTCTTTACAATGGAAATCTAACTAAGTCTAACCTTATTACATCCAAGGGCTCAGATTAAATAGTTGAGCTCCTTTTATTTACTCTACCTATCTAATTATCTGCCAAGATTACACTCTTTGGTCAGATTTTTATTCTCTATCTATAACATGAAATAGTCAAGTTTAAACATTTTGACTATCATGGATTGTGGCATAGATTACAAGTTGCACACAATCATTTATTCTGCATTAAAGTAAACTAGGAGTAGCATTTAGACTTGCTCACTTTCATGGTCTTTTCTTCTTTTCTTGGGGTTCATATTTTTTATCTTTTTTTGACCTTTTTATTCTTTTTGTCCTGTGATTATTTTTTTAGGACATACACTCTTTACATTTTTTGATTTTTTAATTTTCTTTTTTTGAATATGGAAAACATTTGCACAAGCAAAGGTATGTAGATATGACAAGTTTAATCTCAGTTATTCAAAATTATTACTCCTATTGGTATAGGAACCTAACAGGACCTACTAACCATACCACACGCAACCGTATAGCATCGGGTGGATTCACCAAGGACGAGATCTCCGAGTCAGCCAACATTGTTGCCTTCCATAGAGCATTAAGCCCTTCCCAGATGAGGTATTGTGTGATGTTGCTCCTCTCGACGTTTGTGATTTATTATATGGACAACCACACTTGTGGAAGAGGCATGGTGTATATGAGTCTAGAGCTCACTCTGTTACTATTTCTTTGGGTGATACATTATACAGGATACCAGAGGTACCCCAACGTACCGCCATCTCTTTGATCTCTGCCAAGAAATGCAGTAAGATCATCTCCCAAACTAGGAAATTTATTTTCTTTCTGTTTCACTCTCAAAGTGAGAGGAATATCGTAGCCACATCCATGGCCCCTGGGAAGGGTTCCTCTACACAACAGAAGCAGGTGGATATTGTCATGAAAGAATACGTGAAAATCTTCTCGTCACCCATAGGGGTACCATTTCAATGTCAGGTCAAGCATTCGTTTGTTCTGACTCCTGGAGCACCTCTACTCAACGGGTTGATATATCATCGATCCATTGTGGAAAATTTCAAGTACAAATAGTGACATGATCAACATCGGGAGCCACACAAGTTTCAGTTGGGCGACAAAGTCTAGTTACATTTATGGAAAGAACATCTTACAAGAGCCCATTGGAAATTCATACCACTCTGATACAATCCTTACACCACTACCCAGGCTATCGGAAACAATGTTTTGGAGCACAACATTCCTCCATTCATTGGCATGCACCAAGTGTTCAATGTGGACTGGCCTCGACCATGCTTCCCACCATTACTAGACACATTAGAGATTGTAGAACATCTCACTAGGGACCAAGTTCAACAGAAATTTCCTCACCTAATGGAGGCTTTGCACGCAATGGGGACCATTGCTTCATAAGGTGGGAGGAATGATCTAGGTGGATAGTGGTGGCCACCCGCCTATTCTAGTTGAACCCCCAACAATGTCTCTTTTAGTTTTTCGGGTCGTGAACTTCTGGAGCCGTTTTGAGGCCCTAAACAATGTTTTCAGGGAAAATGAAGAGTCCAAAACCTTTTCAAATTGATTTCCTATTTGCTTTTGGCCTCCTCTTTGAGCTCTTCGAAACGAGGTATTATGATAGCCAAATGGAGATCATATGCCAAAGTTAAGACCCCAGGAAGTTGATGTCCCAATTTACCCAAAAGAGGCCCATAGTTTTGGGGCTTCATATCCTAGGGTTAGGTTTTTGGATGTTTAGGGTTTTCCATTGTTTCTCAATAATAAATAGACCTTTGAGCCTCATTGTAACACAGTGCAAAGGCATGTAGCCGCCACATCTCTTCTCAGAGATAAGCTACCGTACCCCGAGCTAGTCTCATTTCCATTCTGTTTGTAAGCATACTTCATTATTTGATATTAATGAAAGGAAGTATTATTTCTGTTGCATCTCTGTATTTATGGTTATATCTATACTTTGTTGCATTCTTGTTTAAATTTGGATCAACTATAATTCACTAATATATGTCTTGTTACATAATCTATGTGAACCATTGCCATTACCTTAATTCCTTCTTTAAATATTTCTCATCTAAATTCAAGGCAACTTATATTTTTTTAGGATTTTTAACTTTTTATAATTCTTTTTAATAAAATTAAAAAATTCTCAATGCTATTTTTTTTTCCTATGAAATTTGAATTTGAAAATTCCGACTTCTCAATAAAACCATCACATTTATTTATTTAATAGCTACCATAATCTTAAACCATTAAAAAAAAATATCATAAATACCCTTGTGTCTAATGGTTGTTTTTGACAAGAAAACACAACTACCATCCTGCCAACATTTCTGACCAACACAGGTCCTGTGCTGTCAACCACAAAAAGCAATAATCTCTCATGTAACATTGATTCTTCTTCCAATTGCATTGCAATAAAACAAATAGAAAGCAAACACCTTTCATTACACCCTATATTTTGAACCAATTAGTTAAATTACTTGTTTACATATTCTATTGATTTTCTAATTCTTCGTGTCGCTTTTTAGGAACTAGGAATTTGGAATTTTTCCCTGTTATAAACGGTCATGAGCTGGTATGTGACATCCTTATTAGAGTAATTTAGATCGTCTTGATATTAAAGGATTTATATACTACACCCACTTTGCCATCTTTGTTCAACCTCAACTGTATCTATGAGGCTTTGTGGATTTTCATCACAGAAAAAGGCCTCAGGTTGTATCCTCAATGTCATCTTAACTCTGGTAGGCTTATAGATCAATGTAAGGATTAACACAAACATAGGTACATCATTTGAAAAAGAATTGATAGGTCAGTCATAGCACTGAGTGAAGCTCTGCCACAAAATGTAACTTCAAATAAGCTTTTTTTAACAAATAATTTCTCGTTGTCTTCCATAACTTATGAAATGTTACAGAATATAAATATTATAGCACACTTGATAAGGTGCTAATCTATCATCTCAAACCTTAAACTGTGACATCAATTTACAAACTGTTAGTAGACTAAATGCCACCCTTTTTCCTTTTCCGAGATCCTTATTTTCATACAGTGGTGTACCAAACAGTCCTAATGACAACCTATCAACCTATATTAATTGTAGAGATGGTGGGGAAGAAACGCAATGGGAGCCGTGGGCAGAGGTATTACAAAGTGAGCGTGTAAGTTTCTGCCATGTCCAAATTCTCGAGTAGCTGGCCCTCAGGGAGAGACCCATCGAAGGAATGGAGTAACGAAGTGAGCATCAATTGAACCATGCAGATCCCTATGCTCATTCCTGCATAGATACTCTTCCCCACACCAAAGGGTATTACCTCAAAGTCAGTTCCCCTAATGTCGATTGTGCTTCCGGCAAACCGTTCAGCGTCAAACTCCAACATCCTTTCCTACATGTCCGGGTCACACTGTATACCACATGCATTCATAAGGAGCCAGGTATCCTTGGGGATGTGGTACCTCTCTATCTCGCATGCCTCCACCACAAGGCGAGACAGGAGCAGGGTGCGGAGGGTGCAACCCGAGTGTTTCCTTCATCACTACCTGCAAGTATGGAAGTTTTGGGAGGCCTGTCTCCTTGATCCATCATCGATCCCATCCCACCACGAAGTCTATTTCCTCCTGCAATCTAAGATTATCTTTATGGGTTTTATTTTAATGTGCACTCTGTGTTTGGATTTATGCAACAGAGTTGGAGTAAGGAATTAATTAATAGATTAGAAATGTTTTCATTGTATATGTTGTTATTCATTGCTAGATCTGTATTGTTTTGCCACAAAAGCTAAGGTGTCTATATACAGAGTAAAAAGAAACCATTGTTGGAGGAAGTCCATCTTGCTGAAAACCAATAAGCATATAAAGAAAGATTCAGAAGAAGGGCGAACTATTTTCAAGAAGAATTCAATGGGTTCCTTCAGGCCTAAATTAATTTGTAGTTACACCCCTCTGCTTAATCTGTACCAACATCAAACTGGACCAATTTTATGGACCAGTAATTATGGAACAAAATTATAAAGGCATGACATTTTGTTGCACAAATGTAGGGATAAATGTGGTTCTATGGTGTATATGGATTAAGTGTAGAGATAAAATTAGACAAAAATTTGAGGTTAAATGATTCAAAATAAAGTGAAAAGAGAAAATTAGAACCATCAAAGCATGAAAATAGAACATTGTTCAAATATTAATATTACCAGACAAAATTAATTAGGCATTAATATCGAATACTGTGGGCCACAACAATCGGATGGTGATTTCATAAAATATTGAAGTAGTACAACCAACCATGTTTTTTCTTTTTCATAAACCATCGTCATTATTCAAACATGGCTCACACCTTCACAAAAAACCAGGGATTTGGGATTTGGGTTGCACGACAATTTCTTGTTTAGTCCTATGATGAACTTTACAATAGTCATAAATTTTGTAACTCAAAATTTACGCAGATACTACATTGATCAACACTACACTAGTTCTTTATTGAATTCAGAATAGTTGGTGATAGATATACATAAAGTCTCTAATCTTTCTAGAGATGGACTTGTAAGGCATTTATCGGATACTATAACTCAAAATTAGCATAGAAACTGAAATCTATTTGGCTTTTTGCAGACTCTATCTTTGAATCAGAGAATTTTGAAACAAACAAGACTCAATCCTAAAAGTCTGGCCACTTTAGGTTCTCATAAGGATTGTTCGTCTTGATGCGCATGCTTCTCAGACCACAAAATTGGTCATAGTCATGTGACTAGACATTACATTACACATTGGATACCTTTATTGTGCAAGGTCCACTAGGAACGAATAATGAGTACAATTACGAAGCACCCAACAAGGTGGAGCTAGGGAATCTTATTTTGTGATATAGATTATTGTCCCATGCCTTTGTAAGAATCCTATGGACTATCATGTGCTTTCCCAAAATAATTTGATGTTGAACTTTAGTCATGATAGCCCATTGGTAGTTTTTGGACATAAACTATAGGAGGATCTCATTGTCCGAGTATTTACTGAGATTCGAGACAGCTGTATAGGGTAAATGGAAGCATTCTCGACCTTCACATTTTTCACATTCCAACTAACGAGCACATTCAAAATAAAGTGGGTCTATGGTAGAGTTGTTGAGTCCAAACATTCCTGATGAAAATGAGATTTGGGTATAAGCCCAAAATCCCAAATTCTTTAAAAATCTTGATCCTGGACCTGTGGGTTATGGGCCCACTCAATCTTTGGGAAGCCTTTTAATTAATTCACTGTTATAGTATGTCTTGCTCTCATTTGAACATTCATGCAGCCGCCGCCGAGTGCCTGCAACACCATTTTTATTTACAGAACACAAGTTTTGACTCATTTATAAAACACATAGTGTATACAATTAACACAGAACATAAACACACTTTTATATATATTACGGAACAATTACAAAGTTAAGGTCTTTCAGCCTTAAAACGAACTCATGCTCGGCTACATCTTGCCCACTCACAATTTCCTTCACAAAATAAGATATCTCTTACACCCCTATTGCATTACATTTATATAAAAAGTCTTATGAAGGACCGATCCTATCCTCTTCTGATTTTTCTCCACTAAAACTCTCCAAAAAGCGTGCATGGCTATTAACAATAGGAAGTCTATCTAGTCTTATCCATTCTCTCTTTAATTTTTTTTTCTTTAACTGCTTTAAGGGAGATTTTATCTATTTTTTCCCTTTATTCAGCTCCGCTGGTCCATGTCTTCATGCTCCACTTGGATTTTTCTTTATTTAAGAAAATGGTGAGATGCACCTGCATCAGACTCCCGAGGCACAAAAATTTATGACCTCCTGGTCATATGCTTCTCCTGGTCTTTAGCAATTTTAACCACTGCATTCCTTCAGTGCAACCAACCTCTGCAGTAACAACCTCCTCTGTTACATGATACCTCACCAAGCCCTCCGCACTCGGTCTTTTGGCATCCTTCTCTAGGTTGCTGCAAATCTTCTCACCTTCCGCTGCCGCCATCTGCACAATAGCAAGACCATAAACTCTCCATCTTTAACACAACTGTACCTCGTTCCTCGTTCCGCAGAATCTTTTACTGCTCTGATACCACCTGATGAAAATGAGATTTGGGTATAAGCCCAAAATCCCAAATTCTTTAAAAATCTTGATCCTGGACCTGTGGGTTATGGGCCCACTCAATCTTTGGGAAGCCTTTAAATTAATTCACTGTTATAGTCTGTCTTGCTCTCATTTGAACATTCATGCAGCCACCGCCGAGTGCCTGCAACACCATTTTTATTTACAGAACACAAGTTTTGACTCATTTATAAAACACATAGCGTATACAATTAACACAGAACATAAACACACTTTTATATATATTACAGAACAATTACAAAGTTAAGGCCTTTCAGCCTTAAAACGAACTCATGCTCGGCTACATCTTGCCCACTCACAATTTTCTTCACAAAATAAGATATCTATTACACCCCTATTGCATTACATTTATATAAAAAGTCTTATGAAGGACCGATCCTATCCTCTTCTGATTTTCTCCACAAAAACTCTCCAAAAAGCGTGCATGGCTATTAATAATAGGAAGTTTATCTAGTCTTATCCATTCTCTCTTTAATTTTTTTCTTTAACTGCTTTAAGGGAGATTTTCTCTGTTTTTTTCCCTTTATTCAGCTCCGCTGGTCCACGTCTTCATGCTCCACTTGGATTTTTCTTTAATTAAGAAAAGGGTGAGATGCACCTGCATCAGACTCCTGAGGCACAAAAATTATGACCTGCTTCTCCTTATCCTTAGTAATTTTAACCACTGCATTCCTTCAGTGCAACCAACCTCTGTAGTAACAACCTCCTCTGTTACATGATACCTCACCAAGCCCTCCGCACTCGGTCTTTTGGCATCCTCTAGGTTGCTGCAAATCTTCTCACCTTCTGCTACCGCCATCTGCATAAACTCTCCAACTTTAACATAGATGTACCTCTTTCCCCTTCTGTTCACATTCTTCTTTCTTCTCT
>APFE030268397.1:8697-22832 GCA_000404065.3 Pinus taeda | reverse complement strand
ACCATGATGAAAATGAGATCTGGGTATAAGCCCAAAATCCCATTTTCTTAAGAAAATCTTGATCCTGGACCTGTGGGTTATGGGCCCACTCAATCTTTGAGAAGCCTTTTAATTAATTCACCATTATAGTCTGTCTTGCTCTCATTTGAACATTCATGCAGCCACCGCCGAGTGCCTGCAACACCATTTTTATTTACAGAACACAAGTTTTGACTCATTTATAAAACACATAGCGTATAAAATTAACACAGAACATAAACACACTTTTATATATTTACGGAACAATTACAAAGTTAAGGCCTTTCAGCCTTAAAACAAACTCATGCTCGGCTACATCTTGCCCACTCACAATTTTCTTCACAAAATAAGATATCTACTCCACCCCTATTGCATTACATTTATATAAAAAGTCTTATAAAGGACCGATCCTATCCTCTCCTGATTTTTCTCCACAAAAACTCTCCAAAAAGCGTGCATGGATATTAATAATAGGAAGTCTATCTAGTCTTATCCATTCTCTCTTTAATTTTTTTTTCTTTAACTGCTTTAAGGGAGATTTTCTCTGTTTTTTCCCTTTATTCAGCTCCGCTGGTCCATGTCTTCATGCTCCACTTGGATTTTTCTTTAATTAAGAAAAGGGTGGGATGCACCTGCATCAATTCCCCACCATTCAGTGAGCCATTGTGGTCGATGATGATGCTAAGTGAGGAAAAGTGACCCAAATTTCATCAATGGGTAGTATGTACAACCTGGTTTATCCCTGCAAAGGAGATTCCACCATAAATTTTTATTTGCAGAAAAATTATAGATAGTACCAGGAAAAACGAAGGTTGGGTCATGATGTAGCCATAGAAATTTTAGTTCAAAAGATGGACCTCTTTGTCGATTGATCACAAAATATTTGTGATAAATATTGAATCGATTATTTTCTTCCTCCCAAACTTCAATTAAATCTTTAAAATGAAGTTTTAATGCATTTTTTTCTTCTTCTGCTAATTTTCTAGAGTGGCTATATACCATGTCAGGAATCCATCTACTTGATTTTGAATTTTTCTTTGTGGAACCAAATGCTGGAGATCTCCATGTGGTTGGAGGTTTGCATTTAACACGTGTGTTTCAGACTTGTCAAGTTGGTCTCCAACTGTCTGTATAATCTTTACATAGGGTAGAATTTGGAATTTCTCTATAGATTTCCTGGTTACACTAGACATCCCATTCAGTGACAATGAGCATGACTTGTGTTGGCCCTTGGAGATTTTCTTTGCTAAGAAAATATGAAATGCAATTTCTCCTACCCTTAATGTGTTTGATATCAAAATCGAAATTAGAGAACAGGGTCTTCGTTGTTGCGAACTTGGCTTCCCCTGGTTTCTTAATATCCTTTGGTAGGATCCATTTCATGGCAAAGGCATCTGTTCTTAAAAGAAATATTTTATTTATCATATGGATATCAAATTTGTCAATGCAGTTCCAGGCTTCTTCGACTTCTTTCTCAATTGTAGATTAATTTTTTTCTGCGGGGTTCCAATCTCCTGAAGAAAATTGTATAATTTTCTCATTACCATCCTTGTTTTGTTTAAAAATTCCTCCCCAAACAAGCTCACAAGCATCATATTCAACATTTTTAAACAAATTTTCATCAGATACATATAAAATGGGTAGGACTCACACTTTTTCTCTTATTTTGATGACTACAGTTGTATGAACTTCAGTCTATGGACATGGATTTTTTTTCAAACGTTGATTCAATATTCTTCTGTCTTGGGTGCAATTACTATGGAAGTTGTAGACATAATTCATGCAACCTAGAAATCACTGCAATTGCGTTTTATGTTTGATTTCATTAGGAAATATGTCAGAAAATGCACCAACATGTTGTTAACAACAACAAGTTGTTGCAAAGTGATCTGTCCATTTTCAATAATATGACAAGAACTTGATTTTTGTTTGGAATATCTCTAATTTCTTCTTACTTACAACCAATCCACTATTTTTAACATTTTTTTTTTAATCTAAACAAGTGCGTGCTTAAAGTTTTCATTGAAAGATTTAGAAAATACTAATATATCATATATATACACAATAAGCCAATCAAAATATGGCTTAAAAACTTGGTCCATCACCTTTTGGAATTTTGATGGAGCATGCTTCAGCCCAAAAGGCATAGCATTTCATTCATAATATCTTAATGGCACAATGAAAGCATTTTTGATCCGATCTTCTGCTTTTATAGATACCTACCAAAATCCATATTTCATATCAAACTTGGAAAATATCTTGGCACCTACAATTCAGGTGATTAGATTTCCTTTGTGTCGGATTGGGTAGGTATCATCAGCCAAGACCCTGTTGAGTGGTTTATAATTGATTACCAAACGAGGTACTCCTATGATTTGTTTAGAATGTTTATTGACATAGAATCCATAGTAGTTCTAGGGGTTGCTATATTCACAGATCAATTTTATGTCTAATAAATCTTGGATCTCCTTCTGATAAGGATTTTAGTAGGCTTCATTCATAGGAATTGCTCGGATTTTGCATGGCCTACCGGTATAATCTATTTTATATGGTAGATAAGCAAAGTATTACTTTATGTGCCAATATGCTTCTACACAACATTCATGTTCTAGAAGTTTTCTAAGTTCTACAATTCTTTTCTGCACACTAGGCTATTTGAGTTGGTCATCAATCTGGATGCAAGATTTTAAATCGTTCAATTATACTAGTATTGCTTGGGATTTATGTAATTATTGCATTGCCTCAATCATGGTGGAAATTTGAGGCATTCACACAAATGGGAGTGTGATGGTATGCAGGTAACCATTATTATTTGGTACAAAGATGAAGTATCCTGGTCTACCATCTTCAAGTCTTGCAGAGCCATGTGGCTCTACTACTGCCAAAAAGGGATGTCCTAAGATGCAGTCAATAGGAATGTTGCCTACTGCAAATTTTTCATTTATGTAATATGTATGAGCATATTATGGCCTTAGGGAATTAATACTAAAAATTAAACCCTTGTGCCCCTAATCCAATAACCTCATGTATTTCCTTAGACCAATACTTAGCAAGAACAAACTTTTTATTTAGAACATTGATGTCTGTGCTAGTATCTAATGAAGAATTTAAATGAAAGACTTCATCCTAGATTCCAATCTAGAGCATAACTTGAAATTGTTGATGTTGTACAACCATAATCTTCATATTTCCTAAACCTCTGAAATTTGCAGGCTTGGTCTTATAGATTTTTGCATTTGGATTTGATTTAGAAAAGAAATGGATTGTTTCCTCTCCAAGATTCTTTCCTTTTTCTAATTTTGAGGCCTAAGTTTTGAGCTCAGCTATTTCTTTTTTCAGACTTTGGATCTCATGGCTAATTTCTGGGAGAGTAAGTGTTCTATTCTTATCTACCTGGTGGCTTGTTTGAAAAGATTTAGTATTTTTATCAAAGGGAGCATTGAAAAAAACAGTTTTGAATTTTTACTTGAGGAAGTGACTACAAACTGTTGGTTTTTTAGCATTGTTTGTAGAAAAGTTTTCATTAGCTTTTTTTCCATCTCTCCTTTAGGCAACATCTTTAATCCTGCCAAGACTTTGGCTTCTTCATCATCAATGAGACGAGCCATACATATTTTATTTTTTATGGATTTGGTGGTGATTATCCTTTGTTAGAACCTTCTTCAGTATCAATATCTGTGAGGGTGTAGTGACAATCATCAAAATTTGTACAATTACATTCTTCAACAAGGAACATTTTATCAGTGTTAGAAATACTAAAACTGGAGATTTCAGTAGAATCACAACAGTCTTGTCCTAATATGTGTATTTCTTCTTTAACATTAAATTAGGACAGTGGTTTGTTTTGTGCAGTTTGGATCCACATTTGAAGCATTGAAGATGTACCAATGTCTTCTTTCCCCTTGCTTTCCTTTTTCTTGTTGGAATTTTTGCGCTTTCTCTTGGGATCTTTTCCCTTTCTGCAATTTGGATTCCTCTCCAATAAGACATCTATTTGAAGTATGATCTTGTTGGCCACAAATCGAGTAATTAAATTTTTCCATGCTTCATGTTTAGGTGTCCTAAGAGAATGTCTTAAGGACTCTAATAATGAGTTCGGGGAACTATTTTGTAATATCCTTTGGCTGTGTTTTTTCTATAATTGTTTTTCTAGCCTGAATATCGTTTGGGCTGATGAGAATGTCTGATGCTATGTTTTGATTTTTTATTTATGACCTTCTTTGTCCTTTTTCTATGTACAATAGGATCATCTATATTTAAGCCATATTTATTGCAAATTTATTTATTTCCGGGAAGCCTGGACAATTTTTGGATAGACTTATTCATTTTCAAATTTGTACACAGGCCAACTAAGGCCTTGGTTATAATACAATAGATCTCACCCCATGTCTAGGACTCATATGACTATGCGAAAGCTTATTGAATTCTTAAATAAGCAACAAATTTGGAAGGCAGAGTAGCAAGGTATACTTATTTCCATAAGACATTCTTACTATCGTTGACTTTGTAAATCCGTTGCATCCAATCTCTATGGAAATCTTCATACTGAGACATTTTTTTGCACTTTAGATTCATAAGAATCTAGGAATGTTTATCTGATATATCAACTTCAGAACCACCCCAATGTTCAAGAATCATTGATGTGAGAGCATCAATCATGTCTCTCTAAGACCTTCCATCTTCATGAAATACATTATCTCCTACCTCACCTTTCATAAATTCTTCAACCATTTTTCTAAAGTTGCGGGAGAAGATTCCACTTCCCACCACCACTGAAGAGTGATGGTAAAACATTGGATCAATGTTTTACAGGCTTCTATTTCAGTTTTCACCTTCATGCACATTAGTTTGTATTCAGTAAACATATGGTCAATCATATGTCTAATTTGGCTAGAACTGAGAGATTATCAGCATTCCATTCTCTGTGGGAGTCGAGTTGGAATGTCTGAAATTCAGGCATGCATCCTTTGCTACTAAGATCAGGGGTAGGATATCTGGTAAACTGGCTTGGAAAAGGTTCGTAAATTGGTAAAAGATGAGATCCAGGGAATGCTTTAGGTTTGTTAGGAGTTTCTTTAGGAAACAAGTGAGGAAATCTATCAACAAATTTTTCATGTATAGAAATAGGATGTTGGAAAAGCATAAATGAAGGAATATCTTTGTCTATGTAAGAAATCGATAATATTTCAAATTTGGAAATAAACTCTTTAATTTTGTCTTGTGTTTGATGTAGACCTAGACTGAATCCTTTTTCAATATCATCATACTGGCCTCTAAGTTGATCAGACAAAGATGTTTTGGCTCTAGTGCTTTCACGAACAAAACCTTCACGAGTGGAAACAGAAAATTGAAATTCATTCAAATGTTTATTCACATTGTTCACAAAGACCTGTAGAGACTCAATTTTCTCTTTATGTGAAAATTGAGTTGAGGAATGTACAAAGAGACCTTTGAGGGTAGTATTTGTCCAATTTAACTACTCACTAACTTTTTGGATTTTTCCATCTATGCCTGAGACAAAGTCATCTTTCAGAACTAAAGGGGTAACTCTGGCAATATTTTCCTTGTCTCTCAACACAATGATTTTATATGTTGGAAAGACCGATGGGGTTTCGATCTTTAAACCATCTAAAATTGTCCATTGGTTTTTTGTGGAGCTTTCTCCAAAAATCATCTATATTTCTGTATTGGTCTGTTGTTTCTTCATTCATAGAAAGAAATCCAAGAGTTTGTAAGATCCATATATTATTTCCATGTGGATGAAAGATTATGTTTTTCTTCTTCATATGTTAAATTAAACTCATGGGAATATGGATGTGAAAATAGACCCCAATTCAACATATTTTTCATCCAAGCAGCATTAATCTTGTATTTTGGACACCCTTCCATGAGAGAAAAAAATTTGTACATTTAAGTTTTGGACGGCTTTTTACAGTCTTCTCGGAAAAAAATTTGAAAACGACAAGAAGGGATAAGTGCATCTATCTTCCCAATATAACCTAGGCCATACTTTGACATACCAACAAGTCTCATTTTACTAAACATCTGAGTCGTGGATCTTCATTTTCCAAGGACGGGAGGTCATGGATAACAAGGAATTCATCATGAGGGAATGAGATGTCGTTGCATTTAGGATTTGGACATGAGTTGTTTTACAGAGCAAAAGGAGCTTCTCCAGTTCTTGGATTATCATTTTTATGGATGGTTAATTGTACAAGGCATTTTAGATTGACTAGAGATTGGCAAGTAGGGCATTTAACTTCTAATTTAGAAAAAATTTAAAGCTTGAGTGAGTTCAAATAATTCAACTTGGAGACAATTTGTACATATGGAAGATGATGTGGCAGATGCTTCAACAGGAATGGGTTTAGACCCTTTGTAATCTATTACTGCATGTTCTATGTCTTCGGGGAATAGTAGATCTACGAGGGAAAGACAACGGTGCAAAGGAAAAATCTTCTCTTATTTGTGCAAAAGTAATGTTATGTATTTTAGGTATTTTAGGAATATCTATCGCCCAATTTTTAGGAAAACATAGCTCTTCCCATTTTATTGTTTGGTGTTCAATCTTTTAATTATGAGCATCTTTGAGAACGAACACTTGATTTTGACTCTTGGCTAGGAGAATGCAAGCCTGCAGGGTAGAGGGTGTTAGTATGGCAGAAATAACCTCTAGTATGGATGGGAATACTTGTTCTTTTTCTCCTCATATCAAAGTGAGAAGTCTTTATTTGCAATTGTAGTATGTCTTTGAGGCATTCATATTACACATAGACAGAGAAATTAGGGTATAAATCAAACCAAATAGGTTCATTTGACAAAGGTGTAACAATCCCTCCAAGAATAAAATTAGTACATTTGTTATGAGTCAGGTCTCGAATAGTATCTAAGAAAAAAGTGTTCAACCCTCTATGGGTTAAAGCATATTCCCACTCGGATACAACCAATATGCAAATAGTAAGTATTATTCTTCTTAGCTTCTTTTTGTAATCCTTTGGGATGTAAGAGAGGAATAGTCTGTATAGTTTCAACATTCTCTTGGACCTCATTGATTCATTCATTTACAGAGACAAGGGTAACCACTTTGAGATGAAACATAGAAAGGTCTACATACACTTTTGATGGACTAATTAATGGGAGTTTCCAGCATGAAGCAGGATGGTTTTCTACTATTTCTATCTTGACATAATTTATCATAGAAGATGAAGCTTTATCAAAGAGAATTGTAATATTTGTATTACTGGATCTTTGTTCTTGGTCTTGAACTTCTCAAAAAGAAACAAATCTTCCTCTAGCTTCCATTTTATATAAAGAATGGTTTATAGTACTACTGGGTGAACCAAACGTTATTGGATCTGATACCAATTTAGACCGCGTGGTCGTAGAGGCTTCCTCTAGCAGAGAATGAATCTTGCGGAGATAAAAACTGATGAATTTTCTACAGGAACTATTACACAAACCTGTACACAAAGCTTCAGACAAGTCTAATGCAAAACACACTCTTTGATGGCCTCCTGCCTATGTGAGGAAGCTGCACTCCAGGACTCTAAGCAAACCTTCGGTGAAACTTAAATGAACTTCACAATAATCATAAGTTTTATAACTCAAAATCTATGCAGATACTAGAAATGCATTGATCAACAATAAACTTCTTCTTTATTGAATTATGAATAGTTGGTGATAGATATACATAAAGTCTCTAATCTTTCCACAGATGTACTGCTAAGGCATTTATCAGATATTCTAACTCAAAATGAGCATATAAACTAATGGCTACCTGGCCATTTGTAGACTCTGTCTTTGAATCAAAGAACTTTGAAACAAACAAGACTTAATCCTAAAATTTTGGCCACTTTAGGTTCTCACCAGGATTGTTTGTCCTGATTTGAAAGTTTCTCATACTTATTACAATCTATGAGAATATTTTTGTGTTGCAAGCAGATCACATAAGAAGCTCGGATGTAGAGAAGGGAGTAATTCTTGACTTCAAAACTCTAAGACCGAATTCCCCTAATGCTTACTCCTCTCCTTATTTATAGTAATCGAGAGGATACCAAAAGATAACTCATAACCTTTCCATAGGATTAGATGAGATGTGAGTCAAATCCCACCAAAACTCAGAGAAGTGCTCTGAGTCTCATCACAGTATTCCGGATCTAACCTAGTGTATCAAATGATTTACAAAGTGGAGATTTTGTCAGAATCCCACGAAATCAGTCGCAATCATAATCATGTGACTAGACATTACATTACACAATGGATACCTTTATTGTGCAAGGTCCACTAGGAATGAATAATGAGTACAATTATGAAGCCCCCAACAGGGTGGATTTAGGGAATCTTATTTTGTGATGTAGATTATTGTCCCATGCCTTTTTCAAAATCCTATGAACTATCATGGTTTTTCCAAAAATAATTTGATGCTTAACTTTAGTCATGATAGCCGAATGGTGGTGTTTGGACCTAAAATCTAGGAGGATCTCATTGTAAGAATATTTATTGAGATCCAAGACAACTGTACAGGATAAATGGAAGCATTCTCGACCTTCAATTATTTCACATTCATACTGACAAGCACATTCGAAATAGAGTGGGTCTATGATAGAGTTGTTAAGTCCAAACATTTCCCACCATTCAGTGAGCCATTGCAGTCGATGGTGAAGCTGAGTGAGGAAAACTGACCCAAATTTCATCAGTGTGTAGTATGTACAACCTGGTTTATCTCTGCAAAATAGATTCCTCCATAATTTTTATATGCAGAAAAATTATAGATAGTACGAGGAAAAACCAAGGTTGGGTCATGATGCGGCCATAGCAATTTTAGCTCAAAAGATGGATCTCTTTCTCGATTGATCACAAAATATTTGTGATAAATATTGAATCGATTATTTTCTTCCTCCCAAACTTCAATTAAATATTTAAAATCAAGTTTTAATTCCTCTTGTGCTTCTTTTGCTAATTTGCTGGAGAGGCTATATACCATGCCAGGAATTCATCTGCTTGATTTTGGATATATTTTTCTTTCTGGAACTAGATGCCGAAGATCTCCATGTGGTTCGAGGTTTGCATTTAACACTTGTGTGTTTCATAGTTGCCAAGTTGGTCTCCAACTGTCTGTATAATCTTGCCATCAGGTAGAATCTATAATTTCTCTATAGATTTCCTGGTTTTTCTAGACATCCCATTTAGTGACAATGAGCATGAGGTGTGTTTGCCCTTGGAGATTTTCTCTGCTAAGAAAATCTGGAAGGCAATTTGTGACACCCTTAATGTGTTAAATACAATTCAAAATATAACATATATTATTAAATAAATATTAGTATAGAATATAATATATTATGGTTTATAAGATATTTAACAACCTACCATATTTATGATAATACAGTATATTATATATTTAAGTATTTTATCATCTTATTAGTTCTTAATTCCTTTTAGTATTTTTTGTTAATTTTTTAATGGGCCTCAGCCCCATATTGTTTATTGTTGACCTTGTTTTAGTTATTTGTTATTTTTTCATTAATATATATTATTATATATATATATATATATATATATATATATATATATATATATCTTTCTTTGAGTTGTGTATATATTTTGTTTTTATTTATTTAATTTCCATTAATTATTTTTTATTTTGTTTCTATTAATTAATTTTTATTTATTACATAAATTAATCTTCATAGTTGTTACTTAATAATATTTGTTTTTAATATATTAATAAATTAATATCATAATTTAAATATTATTGTTCAAATATAGTTCGTTACCCGTTACTTGAAAATTTGGTCTCTACGTTTCTCTCTATTTAAGCTTTTGTCATGGCCTGCCTCACCACACTTGTGGTTTGAAACATGTCGGCCCAAAATTTCTCTTATGTGATTTCTACCGAAAGACTTTGCTTAATTCATTATGGATCACAAAAGCCTTAATACAGCAAATAATATTGAGGTTTATAATATTAATGTTGGGACTTGATGTTATTGACATTTATATCAATATTCTTGAGGTTTATACTATTAATATATTGATGCATTGATATTAATGTATTGTTGCTTTAAATTTTATTAATGGCATATAATGTATTAATATTAATGTATTTTATTAATGTCTTAATTGTTTGAAATGTGGTTGTTACATTATTTATGCTTTATCTTTATTATTGTATTCTTTAAGTTTATAATAACTTTATAATATTTAATGTTACATAGATTGTCTCATTTTGAAAACCAACCATGGTCAACCCTTGTCCCACATTGCATTATGATGAAGATTGTCTTGATATGAAGACCAATCATGGTCAAGCATGAGTAACCATGTTCGAAGGTCACATTTTGATGAGGGCTATCTGAATATGAAAATCAACCATGATCAAACATGTTTATTTTAGGGTTTGTAATATTTATCTTAAAAATATAAACCTTAGGTTTATAATATTCATCCCTTCGGTTTAATATTATTTTCTTGGGTGCATAATCCCTTGGGATTTCAATATTAATCCTTTTAATATAATGTCCACTTCAGTTTATTTCCAGGGTTTGATATTATTCCCTTGGGTTTATAATCCCTTCGTTTTTTAGTTTCTTCTATTGTGTTTATTATTCCCTTCGTTCATGATATCAATCATGGTCGACCATGGTCAACCATGGCAAATCATGATCAACCATTGTCGTCCATGCTCAACCATTTGTTGTGAAATCAATCATGGTCAACCATCGTTGATCATGTTCAAGCATGCTCAAATGTCATAATGTGGCAAAGAATTTCTCAATATGGGAACAAGCATGGTCTAGCATCGCATTATGACAAGCATTGTATTTTTATTTTTCGGGTTTATATACCTTGGTAGTATAATATTAATGGCTTGGGTCCAACATCACATTGTGATAAATATTATCTCAATATGAAATTCGACCATGGTTAACAATTCCCAACCATATTTATTGAAGGGTTTATAATATTTATCTCAGGGCTTATGTACGCAGGGTTTAATGTAGTTCCCTGGTGTTTATAATATCAATTCCTTCATTTTATTAATTTAAGGTTTCATATTCCGAGGGTTTGATATTATCCCTAGGGTTTACTATTATTCCTTTTGGTTTATAATCCCTTGGATTTTATAGTATTTGTTCTATGGGTTTAGTATTCCCTGTATGGAATTCTACCATGGCCAAACCAACTACGATTGTTTTAGGATAAAAATTATTTTTCTTAGGGTTTATATAGCTCGAGTTTATAATATTAATGCTCTAGGTTTAATATTATTCATTTGGGTTAATAGTTCCTTGGGATTTTACTATTAGTCCCTTGGGTTTATTGTTCCCTTATGTTTATAATATTAATCCCTTAGGTTTATTTTTCCCTTTTTTTATTGTCCCTTGGGTTTATTGGTATAAGGGTTCATATTCCTAAGGTTTATTATTGTTTTGTTGGGTTTATAGTATTTATCTTAGGGTTTATGATTTATAATATTAATCTATTGGGTTTAATATTATTTCCTTGGTATTTTTTATATTAATCCCTTGGGTTTATAATATCAATCCCTTAGGTTTATTAATCAATGGTTCATATTCCTAGGGTTTAATATTATTCATAAGTTTATAATATTAATCCTTTGGTTTAATATTATTTTATTATTTTTTATCTTTTTACTCTTTTACTCCAAAAATGGTGAATCACCCCCCATGGTTGACATCATCATATTGAATCCTATTGGTTCTTATAAAGTTTATTTTGGTTGTACAATTTTTTTAAGAGGCCCATTTTAGACCTCAAAATTCCCCTAATGAATCCCAAAGATCACATCTTCATGTTATATGTTTTTGTTTACACTAATGCAAATAAATAAACTTGGGGAGTTATTTTCCTTGGCCTCACTTGGTATAACAAGAAAATATCTTCCTTGCTTAGTAACTCCATTGCCATGTTTATCATATGCTCAATTCTTTCCTATTCTTGTTGCACACTTCAATCCTGACTGTTTCCTATAAAATTTTCCCTATCTTTGTTGCATGGCTTAGACTTGACCATTTCTTGTCAATTAAACATTGTCCTTATTGCATGCTCCAGTCCTGATCAGCCCCTCTCAATTATTTTGACATACAATATCTTCCTAGTTCACTCTCATTACACTTGAGCAATATATGGATGACTATTCCACTGCTTTATAGAGAAACCTAAGCACACTTGTATTCCAATCCCATTGTTGGACACACTAATGTGGTTCTTCTCATTTAGATTCTCTTTTCTCTTGTTTAAGATGCCATTTCTTTTTTTTGCCTCACTCATTACCTGCAAAAATACATCTTCTAGAGGATCTTGTTCTTGGACCATCACACTCCTCAATTCCAACAAGGATAGATGAAAGGGCATGACAATCGTTTCTAGCCTAAACTGTGATGTGATGTTGTCCAGAGAGCTTTGAAGTTTCTACATAGTCATTGCTTTGTTAGTCATTATGGAGTAAATCATTTCACCTGCCTGCTTATGGAATTCGATTTGATCAATAGGGTGAACATCTCTAGCCAAAACTTCAAACTTTGTCTTCCTATAGTCTGTTAACGATCTAGGTTGGTGGATTGTAGGTTGCATAAAGGTCATTTTCATTTTACCAGTTTTAATGTCAAAGATTGACATTAATCTATTTTGATTGGCAGGTGTCTGTTTGAAGTACTGGGCATATGTTTCAGCCTTTAATGCCTCATTCCCCAACTTGATTTCTTTGTACTTATCTTTTATATCTTTCTCTTTATCCATTGGTTTGCTGGATGAAGAGACTTCAATACTAAGTTTTTTTTCAATGATTTGAATATTTGAGGTGGAAGGCTAATGAGTTTCCTCTGAAACTGCTAGACCTTCACTCTTTCCAACCATTGTGTCAGTATCAGTGATTTCAACTATCTCAATGGTTTCCTCTTGCTCAATTACAGGATTAAGCTTGGGCTTCTTCCTGTAACTAATTTCAAACCTATCATATGTAGTATCCATCCCATAGCTAGAACCTTCTTCCCTGGTTCTTTTTACATTTCTATCCTGCATGGCTGGAGTTTGTAGAATGGGACTAATACCCATTTGTTCCTGTAGGGCTGGAACCTATAGAAAGGAACTAGTATCTATCTGCTTTGCCACAACTATCAAGGTATTTCCTACATCTATTAATGTATTCTCCAACCACTCTGACTGGATGGCATATCATTCAATATCTAGCTTGGACTTATGCATAAAAGGGCTTAATTTGAACTTGAGTCTTAACTTGTTTATGACTCCATTAGGGTCATACTACCACATAAAACTGCTATTGAAGTTCATTTGTTGTAATATTTTCTTTGCTTATTGTCCACCTTCCCTATTATTACAAATAAAAGGGCCCAATTGGTTTTTGATCCTGAATTGAGTCTTCTTCTTAGCTGACAAAAAATTGACCTCATTTGAGTTTATGATCTACCTGAAATACTCTAATGCAAATATCCTCATGGGGAGGTATTTGGGCAGCTTGTAGGGGGGAAGTTGGCATCCATATATCCTGATTTCTATGTGGTCTTGGTATAGATACCAGTCTCCCACTCTATAGTTTTTAGACAACTTTAAAACTCTCTTAACCTCATCATTGATCCTAGGTTGATAGCTACTAGTTAGCATGTTTACAAATGGATGAACAAATGAATCAATGGACTCTTTATAACTAAAAATAGTGGAATATCTTTAGATTAATGGTGTCCAAAAGATGACAGATATTCGATGGCCCTTAGTGTCTAACTTTTGGATGCTAACTGGAAACTTGTCTGACTGAAAATATAGGAACATGTCAAACAATACTGATGAGTATTTGAATACTCTTTGTTACCGAGAATAGTGTCCACTCGGATGCTACTATTCCCACTAAGATGGGTGGTTATCTTAGAAACAAACAAGTAAAGTATACTTTCATTTTCTTTTATGAAAATAGAAAAGAGTAGAACCAAGAAGACCAACCTTAGTCTTGCGCTTGATTTCCTCTCCTTCTTCATAGAGCTTCGCTGCTTCTTCTTCATCTGCCCAGCTTCAAAGAGAACCTATGGAATCACAGCAACATACTACTATCGAAGAAACAAAGATCTATATTCATAAATAACACA
>APFE030268396.1:17339-27344 GCA_000404065.3 Pinus taeda | reverse complement strand
TGGGTTTTGGGATCCATGGGAAAATCTCTATGTATATGTGTTTTATGTGTTATGCTCTCGCATTGTTTATTTTCTGTGTTTTAGAATTCATATGCAGGTAATTTCTGTACGGGGTTAAAACCTACACCTCGCAGCCTGATATACTGCCTTCGTGTAGCCCTACCGAGGGGTTGAACGTCATGCTCTGTGTTATTACCCAAGACCTCAATGGTATTCCAACGTTAGTTAATTAACTTTGCCTACTTGAGGGTTTTAAGTATACTTAACAACATAAACCATTCATACAGGTGCGCGCAGTAAATAAACAGTGTATTTGCAAATCATATCAAACATGCATTAACCCAAGAACAGATACACAAAATTATGATAAAACTTCTCTTTATTAATTTCTTCCTCGGTTACAAAATCGACTCCACCCTACGCACTCAGCTGCAAGGGTTCGCGCACTCAGCTGCAGACTAGTAGGCCTCTGCACACTCAATTGCAAAGCCTTCTCCTTCTCTTCGACCCAAAGATATACTTCACTTCGCTACTTAAACTCTCTTCCTATCTCCCTACTACTTCCATTTACACTTAGAGCCTTGCTCTATTTATAGAGTCCCATGGTCCGCAGACGATGAGTAGATCTATCCAGCTGACATTACATTACAAAACTAGGGAGGAAAACCCTATGACTCTATCATACATTTCGCGCCCCGTGCCCCACAATTCGTGGAGCTTTACAACAAAATTCAGTCAAAACTTGGGCTTTTAGCCCCAAAACATGCCTTGGGGGAGATTCCATGCCCAACACAGAGGAGAGGAAGAGGAATTGGGTGAACCAAATGGTTCAGCCATGATGACCTTGTCTTAGTCGACAAAACAAATAACTTCAAGGCTTTAAAATATCCTTTTAAGGGAACTCACGATTTGGTCAAAAAGCTAACAATATGTCTTGGATCGTGGGCAATCAATTACTAAGATGCATAAAAAACTGATGTTCTTTCATTTTTTAAGAGTTGAGAAAGAAAAAAAAAGATGACTCTATCACTTTCGATTGGAAACGAGCTCGAAAGGACAAGTGCTCGGATGATCTTTTAAGTTTAATGAGTCAAAAAGATCAAAATGACTACTCTAGATGATCTAGGGAAACATAATTACTAGGCAACTGTGAACTGCAGTATACCTCCTGGCGAACCAAGAGCAGGCAATCTCCCTGAATGCTGTGTTCAGTGTATCACGTTTGCAAGCTGGCCCACTGGGCTTCCTAAGGATAAAAGGATTGCAACCTAGTGGGGTCTCACGTTATATACTCGATGGTACGGGGAGCACAAATTCGTGCTAGCGTTGTCTAATGTTGAAGCTAATGACAACTGCCAGGTTTATAGACATCGGAACACATCTCTAGCCTAGACCTTCTAGATTTGATCGTTAATGTCAAATGCGCCTTAGGTTAATTGAATTCATTTTAGAGTTGATCTTGAGTTAAGTTTCAATTTTTAGGTCTTAACGATGCTACTTGAAAAACCTAAAAATGCAACTAAATGGGACAAGACCCTTTCAATTCAATGAAATGCCTACACTAGAGAGGATAGAAACTACTCAATCAAATGCAAACAATCAAGCAACTGGAAATGAAATGATTTTTCACTACTTCACTTTCCAAAAAATAAACTAATGAAAAAATTCATTCCAATTCCTAATTTCCTAACAAGAACTTATCTATTACTCCTTTCAAAATGAAAAAAAATCTTTTCCTTTTTCAAATGTTGATGCATTTCTAGTTTCTAAAAGATGTGAACCATAATGATGCAACAAGCTAGAATTTCATCCTTTCTCATGAAACAACGAAGCAAATTTTTTGCATACAATCTTTCAATGAAAAAGTTTTCGAGATTATGAGCTCTTCAAGTAGATGAAAACACAAAAAGAGAGGTTTGTTCAGATCAATAAAACAACAACTTTACCAAACACAAGTCCAACAACGTGAACTATGTTGAAAAAAGACGTTCAAACTAGTGAACAAAACTTTTCGAAACTTGTACAAAAGAGGTCAAAATTGTAAAGAGGACCAAAAACAAATGTAGGGAGTAAACACACCTACAATGGACTTGATGGGTCCACAAGCTGTTGAATGGGCAACTAACTAGATGCCCTAGTGTTGCTAGCCACTCAATGACTCAATCAATCAAACAACAAGATGAGAAGTCAACAAGAAAGCAAAAACCAAATGGAAAGTACCTTTCTAATCAGGGAGAAAATAGTCAAAAAGGCTCATAGGGTCAAAAACACAAGAGCATAACACATTGGCCAAGATAGGGGTCTAGCCCTAATCTTCACTTACAGGGATCAGCATGACTGCCTAACTGACAACAAGCGCCAGAGGCTAGTCAGTGCGATTGTTCCTCTGCAATTCACACTGATTGGCGTGACTGCCAGCCGATTAACCACATTATCCAAGGGAACTAAGGAAAAAAAAGAAAAAAATCAAAACGGGGACCAAATCTGCTACTATGAATTTTAGACTTAGGCCAGTAAGCAGGGGAAAAGCAACAAAACCAAAGGGAAAACAAGAAACTAGCAAAATTCTCACAAAATCATGAAATTTAAAACAAACAAAAGGATGGGATCTCCCCAGCAAAGTCGCCAATTTGTGGTGAAGTAAAATTATAAGTGCGGACACGAACAAATTCCTCTAGCTCGATAATGGGTCTAGCCACAACAGATACATTCTATGGAAGATTTCCTTAAGTTAGAATCAATCAAGAGGGCCTACCTCTTGGTCACTTATCCTGCTTGTTGATGTCCTCACTTGCTCGCTCCAGCAATCCCTCACTTCCTCCTTCAAGCTCCTGAAACAAGTAAACAGCAATAGCGCACAAACATAATAATAGAAAAATTGCAATTCAACCTACTTAATAAGTCAAGAAGTATTAAGACATGAATATGTAATATCACAAAACATGTAGGAAATCGATCAATAGTTGCATATATTAATATTCAAATAGAGATTACAACCATTCGTCTTGACATCGCAGTCTTCCTCTGACAAGACTAGGTTCCCACACACTTCTGCTAGCACTTCATGATGGCTTTAAACAACAATATTTTAAAGAATCTTCCCTTTAGGCTTCACTCCAAACCAAACACACTTCTCCCTCACACAACTAGATGGCTACAACTAGTAATAGTTGCTTGTCTAAAATAGTATACTCACACTCAACCAAAACTCTAACTCTGTAACTAGTTTGTGCTTGGGAAGAAGGGAGGTCTATATAAGAAATATGGATGGGATATGGATCCTTTTCTAATGGGAGAAAGACTTATCCCTTGAGTTAGTTCCATCATTATAGGGGAAATGAGCCCAAACTGTCATCCTCAACCCCATCTGGCCAAACCATTTACCAGACTTCCGTTACGGAGCTTCTAGAGCTGGAAGCTTTAGCTCTAATTTAAAAGACATTCCATAACAGGACTGGTGCGACTGGAACACAACTCAGTCGCACTGATCAGTGCGAGGAATAGTGCTAATCTCTGCACATCGGCGCAGGGGATACAAAGGTCATTAGCGTCAACCTTGTAAATTGGGCAAAACAAAAGATTCAGGGGAAATGGTGAAAAAGGAAAATGATATGCTCATGGAGAGGGACATAATGGGAGTTTATTCATGAAGGCAAAGCATGTGGAGTTCACTGTAGAGGTCCTCCAGGATCAAGGAATGGGGAGTACAGGGATAGTGACAAAATGTTGTGTAACACAAAGCCTAAATACAGCCTGAATTAGAGTTTCCTGAAGCGAGACCTATTGGGGTTGAGCATCAAGGAGGGTTTCCATGTTATGGGGATTTGATTCATGTCTCTGGATCTAAAGGAAATCAATGAGTTGTCTTCCATTCAATCTATGGATAAAAAGTCCTATACAGGCTAGCAAACACACTTCCTTCAATTCATGAATGCCAGCAATTCATATCCTCTAATAAAAGGATGTAGTCTAGTAGAAGGGGGCATATTGTGGTGAAGTCAACTCTATAACATGTTCATAATTGAAGTCTCAGACAATGTAAAGCGAAGAAAGTGTAGGAAACCTAACTCATTTATGTTGTGAATCCTATTTAGAGTAACTGATATTGCGAAGTTTGGATTTAACTTGTGGTTCATAATTCTCATTAGTGAGAAACTGAAGTTGTTTGAATTGAATTTCATGATGTGACCCTAGGTTTATATGATAAGTATATTTCCAAAAACTATTGTATTTTTGTTTATTATTCTAGATACCTTTTTTCATTGTAATCACTGAAGATAGAGTAGTAATTCTGAATTAAAATATGACCATTATAATAGAAAAAGAAGTATTAATTATCAAAAATCCTAGGGTGAATTATCATAATGCTATACAATAGTATCAGTGGTAGGGGTTCACTATTAGATTTATTGTGTTAAATTTTTGTACAAGAAGGATAAATTTTGTTGAAAAATAAGGCAAAATTACCCTAGCAAACTACATAGAGGTAAAAAGTTCAAATTAAAAAATGCAACCTGAAGGCCTACAACAGAAACTAGCTTAGATTGTTTTTTGCTAGTATTAATATGCATGGGGTTTATTTGTATTAGCTTAATGTAAATATATGTATCTATCTCATTAAAATGAGGATTGTGGTTCAATTTCTATTTTGTTGTTTCTTTCTTGATGCTCCATAAGTTTCCTAAAGTCTTGATAACTATTTAGTTTTCCTTTTAACACTTGTAAGTGCTTTTATGCATTGGCATTCATGCTTTCCAAACATAGATACTAATATGAAAATCTTGTAACTTATTCTGGCTTCTTTACAAAACGTGACCACAATTCCCATGTCCACCTCATTGGGAAATATTTGAAAGGAGAGGAAGTTGGGTGTAATGTTTAATAATTATGGTAGATAATTGTCTTCTCCTTCAATTTTTTCACCCATTTCTTTTAATTTCTTAAGAAAAATATGGACTTTGATATCGCACTCTAGAGAGAAGGAATTTAATGCAAGAGCCATGAAAAAGGAGTTGTATTTCAACTGGGATGGATGAGTGACAAAAAAACTACAGGTCAGAGAAAAATGCCTATTTAAAGGAAGGTCACCTACACATAAAACTTCACTGTGGATGATCTTTCCTTGTCCACTTATATTTGATGTTAATGTGTGGTTTTAATTTTTCGTGGAGGGTTGTTTTGGAATATAATCCTGCATTCATTTGCACTATTACTGAAATCCCATTCTAATTGTTTTGCAGGCGTGTGTGAACAAAATTATTGATCTTGTTGGAGTTACCCTTGAACCGAAGGGAATAAATGTTGTTTTGGAGAGCACGTATGGTTCTCCGAAAATAGTAAACAATGGCATGACAATAGATAAGTAGGTAATTCATACATGTGTGTTTTGGTTTTCTTTTTAATGTTGAATTAGTTTCCCCTTCCTAAATGTCCTAGATTTGGCAGGGAAAATTTGTAAAATGAAAGGTCAAAGACGGTATATTTGTTACTCAGTGGTGTACTTGGCCTGTGGACTAGTCACATGACAATAATGAATAAAAATTTTCACAATTGAAAACAAAGATTTGTGGATGAGTCAAGTTCTGCTGTAATGGACAGTCTAATGAAATGTATTTCATTGCCATGGTTTCATATTTTTGACAGGTTGATTTAGAGGACCTAGTTGAAAATATTGGGGTCAAGTTGGTAAGACAAGCTACACCAAAGGCAAATAATTTAGTTGGGGATGGAACTACCACATATATTGCGTTTGCATAGGGTTTAATAAGTGAAGGTGTAAATGTAATTTTCTACCACTAGTATTGGTTTAACATCTATTTGTTTTTGTAGGGTTTTATGGTGTTTGTTTTTTTAGTTTTGATTTGGGAGTTAATGAGTTTAAGATGGTATTTGAATGAAACAATTGTCATCAGGTATTTCAAAATATTGATCCTTTTGTCTATTGTTATGAGCTTGGTAGGAAGAACCTAACAGACAAAGGTTGTATCCTACATTTCTGAATCAGAATTTGAAATGAAACCTTTTTGTTTAAGTTGTTGCAGCAGGTGCAAATCCCATTCAAATTACTAGGGGCGTTGGCATGACAGCAAATGCCTTTCTTTCGAAACTCAAAAGTTTGTCAAAGGAGGTAAATCCTCATATTTTGAGTAGGTTGGTTTTCTATATTTTTTATGGTTCGGTGTTGCATCTATTGAATGAAATAGTTGCCTAAGGTATTTTTGGTTGCAAAATATTTTTCATTTTTCATACGGTATTTGTCTTAAGGAATGCATTTGGTCGTGTGGTCTTGTTAGATATTTAATAGTTGTAGTTGTTTAGTCTTATGGTTGAGGTGCACTTTTATTGTGGAAATAGTTGATGCAACATTATCATTTAATCCTTACTCTAGGGTAGCATGTTGAGGAGTTTCTTGTGAAACATTTGTATTTTTGGAAAATTTGTTGTGTGAATGGTTACACATGTTAACACTTCGTAATGTGTATTAATTTCCACAACGAAGACAATGAATTAGTAGATATTGCTTTTGTGAGTGTTGTGAATAACTATGAAATAGGGAAAATGGTAGTAGAGGCTATGAGCGAAGTTGGAAGGAAAGGTGTTGTCACACTTGAAGAGGGAAAAATTGCATAAAATAATATGTATGTTGTGGAGGGAATGCAATTTGATCGTGGTTATATTTCTCCACACTTTATGACCGACATTGGGAAGATGTTCATGGAGTATGAGAATTGCAAGGTAATTGATGCAAAATAAGTTTCTTCTTGTTTCTTTGTTGTGTTGTTATTCATTTGTTTTCCTCGTAATGTGAGAGATAATATTTGAAAATCACACTCTTTTTTGAATAAAACACTCAATCTTTCATCACCATACACACTTGGTATAAATGTAGGTGGAACTTTGATGTTTTTCTAGAATGTGGCATAAATGTAGGTGGAGCTTTGGTGTTTTGCAAGGTTCCAGCTAGGTAGAAACCCTGTTATATCAAGGTTACAAGAAATTTTGTTTGGTTCTTAACCCTTGCTCTCATGAAATTGTGAAATGATTTCCTAGTCACTTCCATCTTACTAGTATGCATATCATACACCCTCGAGGTTGATTTTGGGTTATGTTGGTTTGTATGAATTGTATATTTTGTGCTCTAAGGCCTTTTTTTGTTTATTAAATTGGGAGTGTTGATTTAATGATTAAAAATAAAGATGAACATTGCTAAGCATAGGTTATGCTAAATATCTATTTGTTAGTGTTTGCTTTTCATTCTACTTATCAATGAGTGGAATTTAATCATTATTTATTGTAAATTGCAGCTTCTATTGGTTGATAAGAAGATCACAAATGCAAGGGACATGATTACAATATTAGAAGATGACATCCGTGGGAGTTATTTCATTTTGATGATTGTGGAGGACATTGAACAAGAAGCTTTAGCTATTGTTGTTGTCAACAAACTCGGGTGCACTCTGGTGCATTGAAGGTCGGTGCTTTGAAATCTCATGGATTTGGAGAAAGAAAAATTCAATACTTGGATGGCATTGCCATATTGATGGGAGGTACCTTTTTAGTTGAGCTACATTACTAAGATAGCACATTATGACATTCCTTTTGTTTGATTTTATCTTTTCTTACAGAGATAACACATTTATTTAAGGGGTACTAGCTCAATGGAAGAAATCTTGCCCTGCAAGTAGGAGGTTGGAGTTTTGATTCCATCATGCCCTAACATAATTTAGTTATTGAAAAAACAAAAAGATTCACATTTTTTTTTCTCTGAAGATAATCTTTTATTGTCCTTAGAAAGACAATAACTGGTATTAAAGATATATTGTCTCTATAGAGGCAATCTGTCTTTAATTGTAGCTATTGTCTCTTGAGAGACAAAAATGAATTGTCTCTTAAAAGACAATAATAGATATATTTTATATTGTCTTTATAAAGACATTTTTAAGAAGATAATTTTCTTAGCTATTGTCTCTTGAGAGACAAAAATGAATTCTCTTGAGAGACAAAAATGAATTGTCTCTTAAGAGACAATAATACATATATTTTATATTGTCTTCATAAAGACATTTTTAAGATGATAATTTGAGACACTCGCTTAGAGACAATATTTAAGACAATTTACAAGTTTTTTTGTCTCAAGTTAAGACAAAATGAATTGTCTCTTAAGAGACAATAAACATGTATTCTATATTGTCTTTATAAAAACAAATTTGTAAGATAATAAATTGAGATACTGGCTCAAAATCAGTATTTAAGACAGCTTATAAATTTTTCTGTTAAGACAATTTACTCATAAATTGTCTTAAACCTTGTATTAAACATGGTCTTAAAACCCCTTTTGGAGTGAGATCCTCTTAATCCGCCAAATTCAAAAGTTATGTAAATCTGTAATTATGTTCGTAACCTTTCAGCTTGAGAATGACAATATCATGATTGCAAAATTGACAAATGGTTATTAAGATATTCATTAAATGGGAGGACTTTATTAAAATTTAAGTATAGTACATACTCTCATACAGTTTGGTTAAGACGTTTAGTGCCCTGTTAGCTCCTTATTCGATCCGTATCTGCGAAGTTGTCTTCCTTCATTTGGCATGTTGCAGCTGTTATCAGTCCACTCCATTCCTTCGCGTTTACTTGAATTCGCCTTTCCACTCGATACATCCCCATTTTGGATGATGCCATTCTCCTCTGCTATCGAAAAGCAATCCTTATCCTCCTCAACTTTTTTAGCCTCTTTGAGTTCCGCCACTACCTCACTTACAGTCGGCCTACGTGACGGTAAAGCCTGAACACATCTCATCGCTATTTTGGCAACATTGCTCACAGATTTCATGTCGTAAGCTCCACACAACCTCTTGTCTATCACGTCTATTATTTTGCCGCCACCATTTTCATCAGTGTCTAGTAGATACGGTGTCGCCTGTAAACATGCGATGCCATACTCATTGTTAGTCTCTAGCAGAAGATGCACTACTAAATATTCTGTTGTCAATGTTGTTAAAAATTTATATTTTGGATGATTGATAATAAGGTTCCTTACCCATCGAACAATGTTTAGTTCTTCTTCAGGTAAATTTGTATCTATGGGTGCCCTACCGGATAATATCTCTAACAACACCACTCCAAAGCTATACACATCACTCTTCTCCGTCAACATTTGAGTGTTGAAATACCTGTGAAAGTTTGTCACCAACAAAAATTAACAAATACAAACAAATACAGTACGATTGCCTCTACTCATAATAAAAAAATATTGTTGCAAAGAGAGTAAGTTACATACTCTGGATCCAGATATCCGAATGTTCCTTTCACTACAGTGGTAACATGAATAGCCTCCCCATCAATTGTCATCTTTGAAAGACCGAAATCCGCCAACTTTCCATTCAAATTGCTGTCCAAAAGGATGTTGGTGTTGGGTATTTTTTTTGCTTCTGTTTGTGATGGATAAATACCAAAACCATCAAAATACAAGACACAGAGGCAATGCTCTGTTTGCTTTGCTCCAAGATCTTTTACACAGAGAAGTCTTTTTAAAACAATTACACAGGACAGAAGATTTCACCACCATAAAATTTCCATTCATTAAACAAAAAACATTTACATATTCATCCTCTTTCACTCAGAGGGATTCACCAAAACATTTACTCTGCCTCCTATGAAATTTTGCACCACTGTGTGTAAATATTTCATTTACATTCACTGCTGTGTGAAAACAAAATTACAGGGAGTTACTGATTTACCTTTTCACCTGTGTGAAACAATTCATGGATTTGGAACAAAACAAGCCACTGGTTTTTCATTCACTTCTGCTCCTGCACTGCTGTGTAAACTTTTCTTTTTACATTGCAAAGACAAAGAAAATCTTTTCACTGCTGCTGCATAAAAATCCTTTGTTTTCATTGGCTGCTGCGGAGCCCTGTTTCTCTTCACACCATATGCAAAAATCCCCGTGTGTAATAATAAAATTACATCTATGGAGTCAACGCTCCTAAGTTAAAAACATAT
>APFE030268372.1:0-13752 GCA_000404065.3 Pinus taeda | reverse complement strand
ATTGAAGGGTTTTGTTTTAAACATCTTATGGCATAAATTTTGTTTAAAAAACACCATAAAAAATCATTCAAAATTTTTGCAACAAAGATCTTGAACAATTAAAACAATACGCAACCCATAATTTAGAATGATAAAGCTTTAGCATAATTTACTAAAGGAATTCTTCGGAGGCATTTTTACATTAAATTACTAGATAGAATCTCGTAAAATTTCTTGCCTAGAATGTCAACGAGGTCCAACAAATTAACAATTCACCCCCCTTTTTTATCTCGACCAAACATAATTAATTTAGACCAACAAAATAAATTTGGCCCAACAAGATAAATTCGACCCAACAAAAGAAATTCAATCCAAAAAATTAAATTCAGTCGGGTAAATAAATTTGTCACAGCAAGATAAGTTCAACCTAGTAAAATGAATTCAGTCCAACAAGATAAATTTGACTTGACCTAGTCAAATAAATTTGTCCCAGCAATATAAATTCAACCTAGTAAAATGGATTTGATCCAACAAGATAAATTTGACCTGGCCTAGTAAAATAAATTTGTCCCAACAAGATAAAATCGACCTTCCCAGTAAAATGAATTCGACCCAACAAGAGAAATTTGGTTGAGCATAATAAATTTGGCTCAATAAGAGAAATTCGACCGAACAAGATAATTTTTGCCCATAAAGAGAAATTTGGCCCAACAAAATAAATTCAACTTCTAAAAATAAACTTAGAAATTCGACCCAACAAGATAATTTTTGCCCATAAAGAGAAATTTGGCTCAAAAAAATAAATTCAACTTCTAAAAATAAACTTAACCCGCAAATATTTGTGTATGTGCCCAACTTAATCTTTGGCATGATCTCACAGTGACATTCCTCAAACAAAAACCCTTCATGCTAGCAAGAAAACCAACTTTGATACCATTGTAATATTTTATTTTTTATTTATTTATTTTCGTAATTTTGCTTAAAAATTTACACCATAAATTTCTTTATTTAAACCCAGTGAAATTGCATAATATGCACCATTAAATTATAAACACAATAAATAAATCTTGCAATATGAAAACCCAAAAATGCTACAACTCAAAGTTAACATGAGAAATAGTAGCAAATTCAAATGTTATTCCCCCTGCAAGAGATCTAATTTACCTCAACTCATAATCTCCATATTAATCCTAATGATCAGATTTGATTTGATCACCCCTCTTTGAGTGACATGGTATATATCTCAATACTAAAACCCACTAAATCAGCTAGGGTGGACTATTGACCATTGAAATCAACACTCTATGTAATGTGGGCTCTCACCTAGATAAGCTCCAAGAGATCAACTCAACAACAACACCAACCCTCTACATAATGTGGGCTCTCACCTAGATAAGCTCCAAGAGCTCAACTCAACAACAACAAAACAATAATTCCAGTGCAGACCTAAGGAGTGAGTTCTCATCTCCTTTAATACTCATGGACTATCGAAATACCATGGGTATTTTCTTCTTTTATTCAACTGACTTATACTATTTCTTTTCCTTTAGTCACTTTTTAATTAATTAATTATCTTATAGCCCATAATTAATTTTAATTTGTACTTGAGGCTACTAAGATGATCTCCTTCTTCAGAAAAAAGGACATTACAAATTCATTAAACAATGCATTTGTTGGCCCTGAAAGGAAAGGATAGAAGTAAGTAAGAAATACTACTTTCATTTTTAACCTACCTGTCTCTCTCTTGTTGTTGTAAACTCCTTTCTTTCTATCTAGTTTACTTGTAATCATCTTTTTTTCTCTACAGTATGAGTAAAGCCTTGATCTTTTAAATTAGTTCATCATAATTGTTAATATATTAAAAAATGATGAATAATATGTATCATACCTCAATAAAGGATCACTTTATAGGTTGGTAAAGCATCATTATTATATTTCCATCCACCAATATTCAAATTCCCCTAGACACATGTTTTCCCTTCATGGACCATCTCTCTCATGTAAGTGGACCACCATTTCATGTCATTGGATCTAAATGTAATACATAGAAAAAGTTGGCCAAACATATACCCCTTAGACATAACATCTTAGCCAAATAGTAGTCTCCATGAGTTGTAAGATGCAATTGATTAATTGTAGTATCCTATGTTGGAAAAAGTTGGTTGTATAAGCAACCACCACAAGTAAGAAACACCTAGAATTTAGGAAACCAAGGATCCTAATATTCAGTGAAGTTCTATTAATGACTTAATAATAAAGCATATATTTTTTATTATTAAATCCCTTGGCAAGCTAGCCCACACAATCCAACCATAAACGAAACTAAATTAGTTTGCAAAGGGGATCTTGCCCTCAATGCACATCATCTCTAGCCTTTGAGGCAACCACTGTTGATTAATGGTAGGCTTTAGGTTGACAATGATGGGTTCCACCCATCATTACCCTGCTCTATCTAATATCATATATATATTTGATGATGGGAGATTACTAATTTCTAAACTAAAAGAGTGTAGAAGAAATGTAATCTCAACATACCAAGACTATCAATAATTGTGCTTTGCTAGATGCATATAAGGCTAAAGTGCAAGACAATGACACCTCTTCTTACTAAACATGGAGAATCAACCAAATGTAGGAATGTCATAATCTCAAACAATTCCTTAGTGAATAGAGGATAAACTTGAAATATTGCAAAAATAGTAGCACAAGGAACTAATCTCTTAGGTGTAACAAGTTTAGAGAATACGAAATAAAGACTCTCCTAATACATGGCCATTTTGTTTGTTGAAGACTAACACACTATCTTTCATATCCATGTAGCAAAGTGGGTGATAACCTTGTTAAAAGGATTGATTTTAGACTAGACATCTTGGAGTTGAAGACGAGACCACTGTCTCATAGAAAAGCCCTTTGTTGATCCAACTTTAAGAAGTAGGGGGCATATGAATGCCTATGTGAGGAGCAACACATCGACATGTGGTGATATCAATGATCTTACTTTGTAACAAATACTAATGTTAGAGAACTACTCTAGTTCTTGGAACTAATTGAAAGGTCGTGGTATAGTCTTCTCAAGGTGGAATTCATAGAACCCACTAAAAATATCCAACTACCTTTAGAGACCTTCAAGTGTATCAAACACAAGGATTAAATATCATTTGCAAAAGACATGATGACACTAGTAACAATAAAAAGGATATAATAGAACCTTCATTTTGCCCCAAATTGTCAATGAAGCAACTTCTCCAACTTGTGAATAGATATAAGAAAACAAAAATGGGAAATAGGGAGAAACCTCATTGGACACCAATAATAATGTGAATGTAAGTTGCCAACTTTCCATTCATTTTTTATTTGGATAAAAGAGTTATCTACAACAAGTTGGTATTAGAAGACTCATAAAAGACTAATCCATATTTTATATTTTCTTGAAATAGAAAAAAATCAACAACAATGTGGTAAATATCATGGATGAACTAAAAAAAGAATAAGCTTGGCTAGTATATAAATCTCAACTCTAATAAATGAAGCTAATTCCAAGCTCATTATGGAGAAAGTACCCCATTAAACCTCACATCTACTTAAAAAAACATATTTATGAATTGGTTTCTTATATTCTTACTAAATAGGATTGAAAGGATACTATAATAATTGGTTAACCTGTTTTATAACTAATTAACCAAAAAAACATCCATTAAAACTTACATTTATGAAGAAAAAAAACATAATTATAGATTGGTTTCTTATATTCTTACTAAATAAGATTAAAATAATGTTATAATAATTAGTTAACATGTATTATAACTAATTAACCAAAAACACGTTTGTCAACCCCAATGGAGTGAGTCACTTAAAAAAAAAAAAATAGTCCTAAATGATTAAAAACGTTGGCTAAAAAAAGACAACAATGAGAAGCAAATGAGAAAAAGGAAGATTTATTTGTTTACATAGTAATACAATAAAGAGAAACTTTAGAGATGTGAAAGTATGAGAGATGAGTAGCCTAGTGAAGAAGACACCTCACTCAACCTTGTGGTAGAGAAGGGGACAATAAAGTAAGGAGACTAATTATATTATTAAAACATTTATAATGATACAACTAAATCTACCAAGAATGAATATTTCATAAATTATCACATCGTTGAAATATTTCTCCGTGACGATGTTGAACGAATGGTATGGTATGCTTAGTTGTTAATGTAACAAGAAAATGATCACAGAATTCAATTCTCTATCCGAGCCCCGGTGAACCAACGACCTTTGGTTCAAACTGAGGACCAAACGCTGCAGAATTTAATTCGAACTAGGGACCAAAAGAAGCACCAAAAGATGCAGAATACAACTTTTTGTTAATGTCTGAACCGGGGTTCCAACTGGGCACCAAAAGATGTAGAATTCAATTTTTGCTCATGTCTCCAATTGGGTGAACAAAAGATACAAAAATCAAAAAATTAAATCTATGTCTGAGCCTAGGTTTGAACTGGGGACCTTTAGTGTGTGAGACTAACGTGATAACCAACTACACCACCCAGACATGTCAGAATGAAGTTTTTTATTGCCAATTTCACTAAAATTTTATTGCCAATTTCACCCAACACGAAGAAGTATGGGCAATGATAAGAATATTTTACTTCATAGGTCAAACACAGGAAGCTTTTCCTGTCAAAATTATGCTTTTCTGAATAAAAATTTGAAACAACAGCATTCGAAATAAAGCTATTCAAGCTGCGTAGCCTTGATAACAGGAATAAACTGATAACACGAGATCATATCTTGCTTCCTTCCCTGTTTGTCAAAAAGCAGGAAGTGAATGTGAGTATCTGGAAATACTAGATCAAAATTGCTTTAACTCTGAAAAACTGGAGTCAAGTTTTATTCATAGAAGCCTTAGCTCTGAAAAACTCAAGGGGTCAAGTTTTATGTTAAAATTAAGCTTTGACTTTTTTTGAAAAAATAGATCGAAAAGATGGCTGGTACAGGATACATATCCAAGGACTTGAACCCGAACAGTACCATGACAGGGTACACTGATATTGATGGAATTAATTTTTTATTTGAGTAGTCTGTTACAGTCCTTAAAAAACCTAACATTTCCTTAAAGCACTCCCCTAATAAATAGTCAATAAAATTAGGAGCACTACCATCAACGCCTAGGTGTTTAAATTTGCTACCACTCATCGCGTTAAGAAACAATTCCAAGAAAAAACTATGTTATAGATTCTTTATGAGTGGGCAAACTGTGCTAAGGAAAAATTCCAATAGAAAACTATGCTAACTCTGCTAGTTTGTGCAAAATTTTAGATAAAAATAATAAGCAAAAAAAATTATATACACATCCACTACACATAAAACATAAAGATGGTAACGCTGATGGGAGGAAGGGGAATGTGGAAAGCAGTAATCAAATGAAAGAGAAAAATAAGGGAATAGAGTTTCCTAAATTGTCTGGACTATATTTATAATGGAGACTACACTTATAGTGGAAGACGGCAATGCATAACATCCTCAAAAGTTTTGTTGAAATCTCTCTCAAATAACCCAAACTAAAAAATTACTAGTATTACAGAAGTTTGGTTTATGAATACAAAATATACTTACACAATATATTGGTGCACAATTTCTTGTCTTGTATTGCCCTCTTAAATTTTCATGACAACAAACATTTCATGGTAACAATTCCTATCATCTTGGGAGTGATGTATGCATCACAATTTTCTTGTTGTCTATTATTTAGAAATCCGTGTGGCTTTAATTCTTTTTCCACATGTTTATTAACAACAAGAGTAACACATTGCATTTTTATTCAATTACGGAGTTCATATTCACAATCTATCTAGCTTGTTTTATTCTCTAATAAACAATGGAATGCAACAATGCACAATAAAATAGACATCTACAATGTAGATTCTTCACAAACTACCACTATCATTCATCCCTAACCCAATAGTTACAAATATGAAGAACTTTAGCCCCACAATAAAAGTACTTTCTTACATTCAAATTAGGGCAGCCCCAAAGAAAGAAATCACTCAATGACCAAATATTTTAATAAATCAGGTTTAAAAGGCAATAATCAATCAAAATTTGGATGCTTGTTTTTCACTCTAGGCAAACCCTAGATTTTTCAAATATGTGTTAGTGATTTGTTTTATGCATGAAGAGGATCTATTTAGCAGAATTCATACTCTAAAGTGTCCGTGCATATTAAGTTGAAGATCTATGCTTCAATACTACATCTATCGTGACTTGATTTCAATATGCTATTGTTTTGATCATTGAAATAATATTTTATTTCTATTGGACACTTCTTTTATTCTTGTGATTGTTTTGATTTAAGATCCTATCTATGTTAAGTCATTAATGCATCACATGGGCTTTTCCTTAGGATTTTCCAATATAATAATAAATCGTTATTGTTTTGATTTAAGAGCCTATCTGTGTTAAGTCATTAATGCATCACATGGGCTTTTCTTTAGGAATTTCCAATATAATAATAAATCATTCATTGTTCATGTGTATTACTAAAAATGGCTTAAGTTTAATTACATTCCATATTTTGGTAATTTGACAAACACCAGTTAAATTAATTAATTAATTTTTATCATATCTATCAAGATTTTAAAATATTCCAAAATTTACAGTCAAATTAAATATGGCCTTAAAAAAAACCATGTCTCCATTTGCATTCCAAATGGAAACACAGACGGAAACCTAACAATCTACATGCAGCGAGCATACATCACCAACTCAGGATAACTCATTACATTTATATATATATATTATATATATATATATATATATATATATATTTATATATATATATATATATATATATATATATATATATATTATATTATATATTATCTATACTTCTCTTCACAAGGTCTCACCTCTTAAAGTTGACCCATGCCACCAATGATATGTTGATATATGGGCAGCTTCTCTGCTTATTGCCTTAGTAGTGACTCTCATAGATAAACATTGATGGAAACTTCTTTGTTTTCCAATACCTACTTGTTTTCTTTCACAATAAACAACTTCATCCACAATAATATAGCTAAGCATCTTGGCATGCACAAATCTATTTTCCTAATTAATCAAGCTTCAAAATTTTATTCTTTAAGCCATAGCTGAAAATCACATAAAAGACAGTGCTAAAAATTTTTATGTCTTCTTGTAACTTACTCTTACTTCTATAGATTCCCACTCATGTGTATGGTTACATGCTCATTGGGTACCTAATAATTGCGAAGTTACAGTGAAAGAAATTTGATATAGCCTCCCTCTTTTGCTTGTATATAATCCAAACTCAAACCTCATAAGGATTCACTTGTCTATGTTTTTTCCCAAGGCCATGATGCTCATGTACTTGTTTATTTATGGGAAGTAGTCTAAGGATTTTTTCTTTATTGTAGGTGAAAATATCTTAACTATTATTAATAATAAAAAACAGTTCAATATTTCCTCAGAATATGTTGTTTTTAATAAAATATGAATAACTATTCTTCTATGTCAGTAAAATTATGTTCTCTCTGCTAGGTTGCATTCCAACTTAGGAATTTACTGCCACTATCTATTAGAATGCTCCTACATAATTTAAAATATACATAGTGATTTGCTTTGCTTCTTGTGAAGCCAATTCCCCGTATAAATGTATCAAATTTTTGATACCACATCCTTGGTGACTGTTTTAACCCATGCACAGACATTTTTAGCTTGCATACTAGCTCTTTCTTATCCTTCACCGCAAAGCCTTCAGGTTGCCTCATGCAGATCTCTTCTTTTAGATCCCCGTGAAGAAATGTTTTCTTCACATCCATCTATTCTACCTCAAAATCAAAAGCAGGAACAACAAATAAAAGTAATCTAATAGAAGCTACCTTGGCAACAAGAGAAAAAATATCACCAAAATCAATTCGTGGCACCTCGGGATACCCTTTTTCTACCAACCGAGATTTAAATTTCTCCACCTTTCCTTCTGCATTTGTCTTCTTCTTGAACACCGATTTGCTTCCAATGGGTTTCCTTCCGACCGGCAACTCCACCAGATTACGAGCCTCATTTTTGTGCAAAGATTCCATTTCATCAACCATGGCCTCCTTCTAGAGTTTGTCGTCCTTTGAATCTACTACTTCCTTCACAGTTTTGGGATCATCATTAGTAATAGATTAAGAAAATTTTGAGTAGAAAGAAGATGGACTATAACTTTCTGGTTTCCTTCTTTCTCAAACTTATCTTCTCACACCCGAAGTTTGTGGCTCTTCATCTTTTGATTCCTGTTCTACTATAGAGTTTGCTTCTTCCTCCTTAAGCTCAACTCTATCTGCTCAGGTTCCTTTGGTTGGACTTCATGTTTAATAACATCTTTCACCTCTCTTAACACCACAGCTCAGCTATACAAAACCTTCCTTGTTACTTGGTTCCAAAGCTTATAACCATTTAAACCATCCTTATACCCAATAAGGATGCGCTTTTCATATTTACTATCCAACTTTGATCTTTTATCCTTTGGAACATGTACATATGCATCACATCCAAATACCCTCAGATGTGAAAGAGAAGGTTTCTTACCATTCCATACCTCTTTTGGATTCTTATCCTCCAACACTAATGAAGGTGATTTGTTTACTAGGTAACATGCAGTCTCCACCACCTCTGCCTAGAATTCATGTCCTAACGGACACCATTGAGCATGCTTCTTGATCTTTCCATCAACGTCTTGTTCATTCTTTCTGCAACTCTATTTTGAGGAGCATAATTTTTTTGAGCAAATTTGCTACCACTCATCGTGTTAAGAAAAAATTCCAAGAAAAAACTATGTTATAGATTCCTTATGAGTGGGCAAACTGTGCTAGGAAAAACTCCAATAGAAAACTCTGCTAGCTCTGTTAGTTTGTGCAAAATTTTAGATAAAAATAATAAGCAAAAAAAATTATATACACATCCACTACACATAAAACATAAAGATGGTAACGCTGATGGGAGGAAGGGGAATGTGGAAAGCAGTAATCAACTGAAATTTGGATAATTGTTCTTGAGAGAAAAATAAGGGAATAGAGCTTCCTAAATTGTCTGGACTATATTTATAATGGAGACTACACTTATAGTGGAAGACGACAAAGCATAACATCCTCAAAAGTTTTGTTGAATATCTCTCTCAAATAACTCAAACTAAAAAATTACTAGTATTACAGAAGTTTGGTTTATGAATACAAAATATACTTACACAATATATTGGTGCACAATTTCTTGTCTTGTATTGCCCTCTTAAATTTTCATGACAACAAACATTTCATGGTAACAACTCCTATCATCTTGGGAGTGATGTATGCATCACAATTTTCTTGTTGTCTATTATTTAGAAATATGTGTGGCTTTAATTCTTTTTCCACATGTTTATTAACAACAAGAGTAACACATTGCATTTTTATTCAATTACGGAGTTCATATTCACAATCTATCTAGCTTGTTTTATTCTCTAATAAACAATGGAATGCAACAATGCACAATAAAATAGACATCTACAATGCAGATTCTTCACAAACTACCACTATCATTCATCCCTAACCCAATAGTTACAAATATGAAGAACTTTAGCCCCACAATAAAAGTACTTTCTTACATTCAAATTAGGGCAGCCCCAAAGAAAGCAATCAATCAATGACCAAATATTTTAATAAATTAGGTTTAAAAGGCAATAATCAAGCAAAATTTGGATGCTTGTTTTTCCACTCTAGGCAAACCCTAGATTTTTCAAATATGTGTTAGTGATTTGTTTTATGCATGAAGAGGATCTATTTAGCAGAATTCATACTCTAAAGTGTACGTGCATATTAAGTTGAAGATCTATGCTTCAATAATACATCTATCGTGACTTGGTTTCAATATGCTATGGTTTTGATCATTGAAATAATATTTTATTTCTATTGGACACTTCTTTTATTCTTGTGATTGTTTTGATTTAAGATCCTATCTATGTTAAGTCATTAATGCATCACATGGGCTTTTCTTTAGGATTTTCCAATATAATAATAAATCGTGATTGTTTTTATTTAAGAGCCTATCTGTGTTAAGTCATTAATGCATCACATGGGCTTTCCTTTAGGAATTTCCAATATAATAATAAATCATTCATTGTTCATGTGTATTACTAAAAATGACTTAAGTTTAATTACATTCCATATTTTGGTAATTCGACAGAGACCAATTAAATTAATTAATTAATTTTTATCCTATCCATCAAGATTTTAAAATATTCCAAAATTTACAGTCAAATTAAATATGGCCTTAAAAAAAACCATGTCTCCATTTGCATTCCAAATGGAAACACAGACAAAAACCTAACAATCTACATGCCGCACGGCTAATCACCCAACTCAGGATAACTTCTACAATATTTATATATTTATATTATTATATTATATTTATATTATATTATATATATATATATATATATATATATAATAATATATATATATATATATATATATATTACTTCCCTTCACAAGGTCTCACCTCTTAAAGTTGACCCATGCCACCAATGATATGTTGATATATGGGCAGCTTCTCTGCTTATTGCCTTGGTAGTGACTCTCATAGATAAACATTGATGGTGACTTCTTTGCTTTCCAATACCTACTTGTTTTCTTTCACAATAAACAACTTCATCCACAATAATATAGCTAAGCATCTTGGCATGCACAAATCTATTTTCCTAATTTATCAAGCTTCAAACTTTTATTCTTTAACCCATAGCTGAAAATCACATAAAAGACAGTGCTAAAAAATTTTATGTCTCCTTGTAACTTACTCTTACTTCTATAGATTCCCACTCATGTGTATGGTTACATGCTCATTGGGTACCTAATAATTGTGAAGTTACAGTGAAAGAAATTTGATATAGCCTCCTTCTTTTGCTTGTATATAATCCAAACTCAAACCTCATAAGGGTTCACTTGTCTCTGTTTTTTCCCAAGACCATGATGCTCATGTACTTGTTTATTTATGGGAAGTAGTCTAAGGATTTTTTCTTTATTGTAGGTGAAAATATCTTAACTATTATTAATAAGAAAAAACAGTTCGATATTTCCTCAAAATATGTTGTTCTTAATAAAATATAAATAACTATTATTAATAAGAAAAAACAGTTCGATATTTCCTCAAAATATGTTGTTCTTAATAAAATATAAATAAATATTCTTCTATGTCAGTAAAATTATGTTCTCTCTGCTAGGTTGCATTCCAACTTAGGAATTTACTGCCACTATCTATTAGAATGCTCCTGCATAATACCACTAATGGTACCTTGCATTTTTTTTTTGTTTCCTTGAAGTAGTTGCCATAGAAACATGAGTACTGCTTCTGCTATCGCGCCATTAGATCTATACTAGGCTACTTGGAAAACAAGGGTGTCAATTATTATTATCAAATGAACAATGCCTTCTCCCTTGCCATCCTATGAAATTTGTGTTGGGTTGTTTAAATAACAAAGAAATATGTCATTCACAATTTGAAATTACAACAATGCTCCTATGAGTCCAAATTAAATTAGTCATAATGCCAAATGAAACAATCATTCACTACAACAAATAAAAAAATAGATTAAACATCAACATTGATTATGTTGAATGCCTCTATCTTCACCTTTACATAACCCACAACAAAGTTAAACCCTAAAATTTGTCAAAATATTTAGAACAAGACTTTTAGTGCAAAGGAAATTAATTAGGGAGAAAAAGAATAATCATACTATCACGAGAAAGAAAGACTATAAAGAACTTAAATGACTAAGAATTAATCGATTATGGGATTACATTTCCTCCATTGTACTATCTAATCCATATTCAATATATGAATATAAAAGAAAAATTTAATAGATAAAACCTTAAATTGAAATTCCAATTATACTTAATTAACTTATCAATGAAACAAATAAACATACAACTAGATTAAATCTAAAATGAAATTTCAATGATACCCAATTTAAATCAGTATCAAGCAAGTATCCATACAAAAATAAAGAGATACAAATATATTTATCATAAATATGGCAAACCACTTTGAAGGCCATGTCTCTGTTCAAGCTAAACACAATTGTTCCATCTCTCAACTCCCTCTGCACATCTCAGTTATCACACATGATAAGACACAACTAGACGTGAATTACAAGACATCCCTGGCATGAGAGCTTGAGAGAAGAGAAGCCACTACCCTGTAGCATCTCCGAGTTGGCTGAAAACAGAGAAGAGGACTTTGTTGCTTGCATCAAAGGATTTTGAGTTTTTTTTGTTGGGCATACACATGTGCAGGATGCTAGACGACTCAACATCATGATTTCCATTGTTGGACAATATAGAAATTGTAACAAAGTCTCCAACTCATACAAATATGAAAAACAGTTAAAGTAAAATTAAAAATTTATCAAAGGATCAATACCTACGAAAGAAGATCCTACAACCATGAATCCATTACTTGACAAGCTCATTCACCCAATTGAATAGGCTCTTTAAACCAATCACCTCCATCATCGATGTTTTCTGAGTGAGTTGAGTGAGTTTTTGTGCAGGGGAGTCTTTGAACACCATAATGTCACAGGTTCGAAACCCTTGGAGATCCATGCATGTCGCCCCGATTGACCATTTGGGATTGCATTTACACCCATGAAGGTACAGAGGATTCCTTCAATCTCAAATTCTACAGTTAATTCATAATCTCCACCATTGGTTGTTGCTGGGAAGCAATATTAGATAAAGTCACAAGCCTTGGGCTTGCCAAACCTCTTGAGGCTTCAAAGGGCATTGAGGGAATTCTCGCTACATAACGATGGTATCTGGGGATTTTTCTGTTAAGAACAACCTTTTGAAGGCTGACTGTATATGTATTAGACCAGCTAGGCTCAGTGATAAAGACAAATACACAAATGGTAACAACAATGGAGATAGAGGGGGAGGTGACTGAGAATGCCCCACCTGTAGAAAATCTATGATAGATTAACCCGATAATGAAATATAAATCAAAGCATAATACTATAACCTACTTCTACTATCAATTTGTGGAAGCTTAAAGATCGAGCTGAACAATATAACCGGAAGAAGAAGAATCAATGGCACAATACACATGAAAATACTTTGGGGAATGTCTCAGACAAAACCCCACACTATTGTATTATCATACATGGTGGAAATACATAGGAATTATACAAAACCTTAGCTCTCACAGCTAGCCAGCTCTCAGTACAATCCTCACAGATGCTCACAGGCAATCTTGGCTTGTCTCAAGCCTTCCTCTTTGCCCTCCAAGCTCCTATTTCCTTGCATTGTTCCTTGTGGATGGTTTTCCTATTACCAAGTGGAAAACTCTCCTTCACAACTATGCAATCCTCAAGGATAAATCCTTGACTACATGCATGAGTTTTCTCCATGAGAAAACACATGCAACTGATAGTACATTGTCCTTGAACATTAATCTCAACTGTGTCTTTCTCATAATAGACATGCATGAGTTTCTTATGAGGGAATCTTCAGTTAACTGGAGTAGCACTAGTTGAGTGCATTAATGCATCAACTGACTGTTAACTCACTATTAGTTCCTCAAACAGTTTGGAACTAATTTAACTGGACTTAACTCAGTAAACTGAGTTAACTAAGTACAACTCAAATATAGCTCAATCTTATCTCCTTAATTTAAGGGATAACTCTTGCATGACTTCAGAAAGACTTCTAACTTGAATTTCTCTAACTAATTAATTTAAAATTAATTAATTAATTATTTCCA